>DWGJ01001689.1:0-18618 GCA_018246895.1 Aspitha aspitha aspitha
GAGACATTTTATGAAAAATATAAAAAATAGAATATTCGTGTGTCTTCAAAATACGTATAGATACGAAAAGTATATACATATATATATTTACATATATAGATACATATATAGATACATATATACATACATACAAACATACATACATATATACATACATACAAACATACATACATAGATATACATATTGTATATTATTATTATATGAAATATATTTATCTTTAACCGATTCAGCTGAAATTTTGTATACATGATTATTCTGAATGACAATGCATGTCAATAGTGCGGATGATGCAAGATGGCGCACTTGTTAATTTTCTTTGCACTATCACAGTATGAGTCTCAAATGAAAGGGCTTGATGAGGAGAATACGAAAACAACCTTTTTTTTTAATTAACATTAACTTATTGATCTCACAGCTTCGTATGTAAATGCTATAATAATGCTACAATGCTACAATACTCGTAACATAAGATTTGCATAAAATCCGTTCTTAGTGAGTCTCTACACCGTGATATGAGTAACTACATTAAAATTCAAGTCAATCGGGTGTATAGTTTTAGAGATTGGGTGATGAGTCAGTGGTATTTCGCTTATATAATTTACTTCCTTTAATATGGCAAATGGCAATAAACTTTGCTTTGTCATACTTTGCCGTCTTTAAGCAACTTAGTTGGCCTTTGATGAGATGTCGAAAATTTGTCACTGGCCACTATTAAAGTGCTTAATGTCTATGAAGTTGTAAACTTTTTTTTTAAAGTTCTAAACTTAACTTGAATAGTGCAACGTTATATATTTTTTACGATCGTCGCAAGGGCGGGTAGCGGGTAGTCAAAAATATATTTTTTCCTTTGGACCAAACCACAATCTACTCAAGTAATGGATGCCTTTTAGTTGCGATACTTTTTCTGATTACGAAAATGACTTTTTTATTTCACGAGGAATAGAATAAAATAAGTTTCCGCCTGAGAGAGATATAGAGATACAGTCGTTGACGAACATTACAAATGTGACAAGGGCTTTTACTTTTATTATACCAGTAGATTAGTGTATCTTATGAAGATCGTATAACAGGCGTAATAGAAAGTTTCTTCCGTTGCATTCTAGTGATTGGAGACCCTGACAAACCGTAGGTTGTGGGTTTGATCCCATCCATTTGCTTGTTCCGTCTGTTTGTGTCATCAAAATCAAAATTAAAAAATATCTATTATATCTGTATATGTACGAGAATGCTTATCAGCTGTCCGGTTACCATAACACAGGCAATATCCTCATTTGGAATCAGATGATCCTGGAATTGTCCCAACTAATATTGTGTTACTTTTGCAGAAGAACTGAGTGGAATTTTCGTGAAGAGTGTCGGCGCTGGGAGCTCCGCGGACCTGAGCGGGAAGATACAAGTGAACGACAGGATTATCGAGGTTAGTACAACACACAAAGATAAAGATATAGACAGAGACAGAGACAAAGACATCTATTTGCACAAATATGGGTACATTTAAATGTTACAGAATTATTAGTTCAATCCATATTTTGCCCTTTTACGGCGTACAAATTTAATAAATGAATATATAGTTATTATAATTATTTATCATTACTTAATTATTTATTATTGCTTAATTATTTATTATTGCTTAATTATTTATTATTACTTAATTTTTATTATTACTTAATTTTTACACAAATTTTAGTGTAACCTATATTTAAGTATGTAGAATAGTTAAAATCAATATCAAGGACTACAGGTCATTGCTCTCGTGTTTTCTCTTACTTCTCATGCTTTTCGCAACTAACGCATGCTGAGATGTTAATCTCATCAAAAACCGTCAAATATAGCATCAACCATAATGGATAGTTGTAGAGTAAAAAATGGAAATTGTCTGATACATTGCTTAGATATCATTCTGGACATAGTGACGGTATGGTTATTCTTCGTAAAGAAGCTCATGGAATATTATGGAATATTCCACGGCACGGGAAAAAAAACTACAGTGTACTTGTATTATTGTATTAGCGTGAACTTTTCAAGTTGATTTTAATAGAGTCTTACATTAAATTTAATTTAGTTAATAAATCATTTTAATATATAAAATTTGCATGTCGTATATACGTAAATGTAGATTACTGGAATGACTCTGTAAAATCTTTAAACGTACTCATATTGGTGGAAATTGACGTTTTATTTATAATATAATGGATGATTTATGCCAGTTTGCGCTAGACCCGTAGGGTAATTGACCTTAACCCTTTCCACGGTTACCTGTGTCGATGGGTATAATTTGTAATTCTTGGTTTATTTCAGCTTTTGGTAGCTTGAGACATCTTCACACACCAATTCGTTATATAAATATTTTATTACACTCAGGCACTTAACGAACAACGGAATCGAATCCCATACTTTCGGTTTCTCAGTGAGAACCAACCACGAGTCCATTAGACCAAGAGACTAGTCTATTCTAACCCCAACCCCATGTTTTTGCAGTAGGTACAGTGCGCAGCACAAGTCTCATTAAATTTTTTTATCACTATTTTTTGTTATGTATGTTTTTTTGTAAATATTTTAGTTTGTTTTTGTTTAATATTTTGTTACTAGCATAATCCTTATTATTATTATTAACTTTGTTTTCTACCTTAATTTTTTTTCTGTTTATTAAGTTGTTCGTTTTAGTATTATCTTTATTATGTGTTGTTAAAGACCATTGCAAATAAAGTATTTTCTTTCTTTTTAGGGTTCCGTACAAAAAGTGTAAAACGGGACCCTATTACTAAGACTCCGCTGTCTGTCCGTCCGACTGTCTGTCTGTCTCCAGTCTGTATCTCATGAACCGTGATAGCTAGAAAGCTGAAATTTTCACAAATGATGTATTCCCGTTGCCGCTATAACAACAAATACTAAAAATTAAATATATGTATATATTAAGGTGGGTCCCCATACAATAAACGTGTTTAGATGATAGTACCGTACCCTTCGTGCGCGAGTCCGACTCGCACTTGGCCGGTTTTATAATTGTCATTGCAGCATAGTTAGTGTATGGTATTATTCGCTTTTTTGACTAATGTATTTTAATTTTAGAATCCCCAACGTCGGCGTTAAGCTCTCGTGTCAGCAAGGGTTAAACATTGAATTTTAATATACCAATGCATATTGCATAAGTTTGATACTCATAATAAATTGTTAATGATATTTTTATGGCAGCACCGTATTTTTATATCATGGAATTCCCCTCGTATAGAATTCGAACTGATTATATGACAACACGAAATATGCGCACACAAATGACATTTATCGACCAATAAGGAAATTGTTGTTAAAATAAGAACTGTATTGCGAATTATTAAGGTTTATATTTGTTAATTCATTTGGTTTGTACCATTATCTTAGGTTAGTAGTTCTCAACGTAGACCCTCACCTATAGATTCGACCGAAAAACTATGTACTGTGAATAACAGATGGCGGTATTTTTAATTCTTACGTGATACACCAGAGGGTTCTTTCTATTCCACTGCTTGCCGCTTTATTTAATTGCATTTATGCTTAAATCAATTCTAATAGTTGATATTTTATGTTAATTAATGTAAATAATAGAACAAGAAACACTACTTCTATTAAAAATTATTGAGTTTCATACTTAAATAACGAATATAAAATTAAACATTATTAGTAGCTCCATCTTGTGAGATAATAATTGTATAAAACCATATTTAATTTACTGTTATACTGTACCTGCTTTTAAAGATGGTGACTCTGCTGGAGAATGGTTTTTCCTATGCAACTATTTATACCCAGGGAAGTTTTACTGCATCTGCATTGCTCGTAGCCATCATATACGGCTTACGTCTCAGTCTCAGCTTACATTCACCCATAGATTAAAATTATATTCCTACTGGAGATCTTCACTTCCAACATTTTCAAGAAGTGATATCTGTATGGATTGTTATCTAGTGTTTTATCGTATTAGTTATGTATACTTACAAATAAATATCAGTACATAACTTGTCTTATGACGTATATCGTTTATAGACCGATTTTATAATTAAAATAAATCAACCAACTTTAGTTCAGCTTAATTTCAGATTTCCTCGTGCGTAAGTATTTTTTAACATCCTCATCAAATTGTACTATACTTAAAGTTGTCATATTGATTTATCTCTATGTATATTTTTTGGGATATCCATTAATTTAGGTACAGTTAGAACAGTAGGTACCGTAATTTAGGTATAGTACTTATATGATGCTACTCTGCTAATATTATTGTGTTTATTGTGTATTTATAAATTACAACACATTTTATTTTCAGATTTTGTTGACTGGAGGTAAACTATGGCTAAAGCAAAAGTAAATAAGAAGTAAGTTCACAATTTTATATAATACATAACTATACAAATATTTTTATTATGCATTGACAATTGACAATAAAAATATCTATATAATTACTATACCATATGTATATATGTATATTTGTCAGCTGTCTGGTTACCATAACACATGCATTAAATTGCCTAATTTGGGATCAGACAGCTGTGTGTGCTATTGTCCACGGTTCTTATTATTATTATAATGTTTATTATTAATTACTAATCATGACTGAGCAAACAGCAATTCTCTCCCATCACGACACCACACAATTTTTTTGGTATTATAATCCACTCCAGTTTAAATTCCACTGTTGTCTGACAATTGTCTGCCCATACAAAATAGTGGGGTCTCTTAATTATTTAATGCTGCATGCTAACAATAAGAAAACGCAAAATATTGAACATAAATAGATGTAAGCAAGTACCTATATTAAACATAAACTTACAGGTATATTAGTAAATGCTCTTAATAAAATGTGGACTCTCCTGGTACATGTATCTAACATTTCCAAGGTTTCCATTAACATTAATGCAATAATTCATTATAGGAAAGCCTGATATACTTTTTTGTTATTTTAATAGGATGGTACCAACAGATGTGAATCTGCCAGAATGCCCTGTGTGTCTAGATAATATGTCTGCACCAATTTACCAATGTCAATCAGGGCATAGCTTGTGCTCAACATGTAATTCAAGTCTTTGCCCACCAATATGCCCTATTTGTCGCCAAGCAATGACTCAAATGAGAAATTGGCAATTGGAGGAAATGATTGCTAAGGTACTACATACATTTTAATAGTACATAGACTTATTAATTTATTTATACTATGCATACATTTTATAAAATACATTGATAGTCATAAGAAAATGTACTGCAATTAATTTATTTCAAAATGAAAAATGAAATGATAAAGCTGATGATTGCAATACTAGTAACATTAATTAAAATTATAAATGTATTTATAATCAATTCATTTTTCATATTATATTTCTTCTGTAATGGAACTAATGATGTAAGAATGAACACTTATCGAACCATGATTCAATATCAGACCTATTTCCATTTCATGATGAAAATACAATATAAGTTAGTATTGACATGGTGGTGTGAATAGATTTATTTATTTATAAAAACAATAATCCTATAGATAATAGATCCTAGTAACAAGTAATGATATATGTGTGTAAAGGTTTTAATTAATTGTTAGAAGTACACACACATAACACATATATTTTAATCTATTATAATTACAGAGCGACTAACAACATAACATATTGTATGTATGTTTTAGGCGAAAATCTCTTGCCCCAACAAAGACAGTGGTTGTGTTTATGTCTTGATGTCTCAGGAAGTTGATGACCATTTAAAAGAATGTATCTTTCGAGAAATGGTCTGTCCACTCGGTGCTGTATTCGGAAAGTGTGGATGGAAAGGTGATTTTTTTAAATTTGTAATTGCACAATTATTGCAGCAAAATTTTATCAAGTTTAAATAAACGAACAAGAACAAATGTGAAAATTAGTAAAAAATTATAGAAAAGGCAAATCTCCTGGTTTGCAAGATGATTCATAAAATTAAAAATAAATGTTCCTTCAATCACATTTTGTGGTTTCCTGGAAATTCCAAATTTTAATGTTGTTTGGCTAATTTTATTCATTACTTTATTGATTTATTCATTAATTTATAGACTGTAAATATCATTGTGATAATGATATGTTTCAGTGTTTACTACAATAATATTGTATTGTCATGTGACATTCCATATTAATTTTTAGGAAAACTGGGTGACATGATGCAACATTGTAAGGAACGGCACCCTGATAATTGTGATATAAGTATCAATTCTGATAAAGAACTGGATAACATATCCATAACTGAAGATGATCGCCATGTCTTTTTACTGGAGCAGGGCAAAATGCTTTTCATTGTGACTGTGAAAATTGATACTATTCACAATATGGCTTACTGGGCTGTTCAACATATAGGAAGTAAGAAATTAGCTAGACAACATGTCTATGAAATTTATGTTACTAGTAAACAGGACAGTAAACGGCAGGTAATATTTTTCGAATATTGCTTCAATGATGCTATAAAAGCTGAAGAAATATTTCAGGAGGGGAAATGTGGTATCATGCCCTTAAGTATGATTAAACATTTTGTAAAAGATAAGAAACTGCTATTTAAAATATTAATTAAAAAGGTCCCTGTCAATCCAAAACAGAAGTTTGAAAAGGGTAATGGAAGTAATCAAAACAAACCTGTACCGAAAGGCCCCAAAGGTCCAGCTCCTCCGGAATCAGGCAGTACTCCCAGATCAAAAAGTCCTGGACCGAATCAACCTAAATACAAAAATAAAGGTGGACCAAAAGGAAAACAAAATAACCATCCTTTAAATTTTCAATAAATTACCTTTTATCATTGATTTAAATTGTAACATTGCTGGCTAGAATTATTGCTTATTTTAAAAAGTTTACATACTTATTTCGCCACACCTATTTCTGCCGTGAAGCAGATGTTTCAACTGTGTGGTCCACTTGTATACCAGAGGCGACCATCTTAGTCCTCAAGAGTAGCAACACATCTGTGACCGACTTCTAATACGATAACTACTAACACTTACTAACTGCACCTACTAACACACTAACTGGGCTAATATCACTAACAGTCCCTTTCGTGCAGTCCTGTTACTAAAAAATACTCACCAACTAATTCTTATTAACACCTACACTAACTTAATTCACACTAACAGTCGGCTCCATACAACCCTGTTAGGAATCTGTTACAGATGTCCGTGGGCGGCAGCAGCCACTTGTGACTGTTGCCTGCTCGTTTGCTACTCTATTCAAATAAAAAAAAACATACCTACATATAAAAAAATGGTTTTTTCATGCATAAGACTATCATTTATCTGAAAGTTTAATGTATTGGGATTATAATTTCTCTGTCTCGAGTATTGATTTGTGACGAAATTTTAGCTACCCAAAATCAAGTAATTTTGTGGTTTGTTATTTGAATATAAATTAAGAGACATGCATATTGCATTAATAATTTACAATTTCTTGTATTGATGCTTCACACTGTCGCATGGTGATTTTTTTTATTACGTTTGTATGTAATTTTATATTAAGTAAGTATACAAAATTAAGCAGACCATGACATGTCTAGAACGTAACTCAACTAACTAATTTCCTTTGGTTTCGCCAACCGCCGACTGTATCCATTCAGGATGCAAATGCAGCCGATCCACATATAATGTCTTTGTACTCTTTGTCATCTACTTTAAGACACGAGAACGAACTGATCAAGTACTTGCCGACCTACTAAAGTTGTCAGGCGGCGGCGACTTTAGAATTAGGTTTTGTTTTGAGTAACACTGACATGACAAACAATACTACTAATAAGAATTGAAACTGTTATTTTCACGATCATTAAGTCTGTTAAATGTCTGTAAATGTCGTTTTAATGCATGTGATGTTTTGCTTATTTTTAGGTAAATATTTAATATAAAGCTCTATATAAACATTTCTCGTTATTCATATTTGTACTTTATAATATAATCGTGTATAATCGTGTACTTTATAATATAATCAATTTAGCTTTATTTCTCTGGCAGTTGATGGGTTGAAAAACTGATGGTCAATATTTTATGATTACGTAGAATGGTGACATTCCTTTATTGTCAATATTGATGGTTAATAATACAATACTTTAAAAAAGTTATTAGTTCATAAGTAATTTGGTAATACTTTTAAATTGTGACTCATAGAAAATTAAGTGTTGTACGTAGCGGTATTGTGTTGAGGGTTAATGTTTGTGGCAGTATTACGCGCGCGGGAATGCTGGTGAGGGGTACTTGCATTCGTCATGATGATCGGGAGCTCGTTGTTTCGGCCTTTGTCGGCCGGCGGCGGCGGCAGCCTCGACTCGGGGCGCGAAGGTCGCGGTAGACTTTTCGTCCCCACACCACTAAGACATCGTACGAGAAGACTAATTGTTCGACCGGAATGAACTTTTTTAATGTCGTTTTTGGGGTTTTTCCGTGGATGTGTCTGTGCTGTCATCTCGTGTACATATGGTGTAAGCTGGCTCAAGACGGTCAATGGATACTGTTACGATCTTATCCTTTATCGAAATGTCGAAGGTCTTTTGATGTCATTGCAAGGATCAGTGGTGATGGTTGTAGAGCTGTAAGAAGGGCATCTTGTTTCAAAAAGACTAGTTCCGTAGTTTTCAGGTCCTTCAATACAAAGACAAGTTTCAAGGTATGGTCTGCTGCTGAAGGAGGTTAATATGCGCTGCGAAGGATTTCAACTTCGACGCTTAGTGATACATCTGGAACTTCTGGTTGTGTATACGAAGAATTGGGCTAGCAAGTGTTGTGGCTCGCCATGAAGCGGTTCGGCCGCACTGGTTTGGTCGTTTGACAGCGCTACGTATAACTAACAAAGAGAATGCCAGTGATTCTGTCCCGAGTTGGTTGGCGTGGCAAATAATTGCTGCTTTAAGTTGTCGGTGAAACCTTTCTATAATAGTAAGGTATCAGCCACCACATTGTCTTTATCAGTTATGTGACAAACGTGCGTGGAAAACTGAGCGATATAATCCAGGTAGCGGAATTGTTTGGGTGAACAGCTGTCCTGCTTCGATTGGAAGACGCGAACGAGTGGTCGGTGGTCAGTGAAGATTGTAAAATCTCTGGCATCCAACATATGTGCTCAAGTATTGAATGGACTTGTACATGGCCAAGAGTTCGCGTTCATAGGGACTAAACTTGATCAGAGTCGGGGAACGCTTTCGAGCGAAATAAGCCAATGGTTACTAGGAGTTTTTATGCCTTTGTTGTAGTACAGCGCTGATTGCTGTGCTCGAAGCGTCTGTAACTGGTGACACTTTGGCATTCCTGCTCGGATTGAAAGTAACGCTGTTTTGCCCAGTCCTGCTTTACAGTTTTTAAAAGCCGGGCGTTGCTCGCTGTTTAAATCTATCGGCTGCGACTGTATGGGAGTGCCTTTGAATGTGTCGTTCGGAGGGGCTAAAATTCCGCTGACTGAGGTATGAAGCAATGATAAAAATTGTACATATCCTGAAATCGACGCAGCTCTTTCAACGTCTTGGGTTTCGGAAAGTTTCCGCTCACTTTATTGGCTAGTTCCTCAACTTTGGCGAGGAGTGTGGCGGTCTGTGTGGCTATTATATTATAGTTTAAACATGCGCATAAACTCGTCTGTCACTAACATATCGGCAAAATTTTGGAGGTGCCTGAGGAATTGTGACGGCTTCGGTCCGCCGAGCTCCTCTTGCATCAGTGGTTGTTGTACTATTTTTATCTGCGATGCCGACAACTGATAAATTAACTCCTTTTTTAGGGTCTCATATTTATTTTCTTTCGGCGTGGATTAGTTTAAATCTAATAAGTACTTCCGCTGCATACGTATTTCCTAATTGTGAAATCACGTAGTAAAATTTTGTCGCGTCCGCGGTTACGCCTGACAATATGAATTGAGCTTTTAATTGTGCAAACCACAGGGCGTTTGGGCCAAAATTCCGATGCCTTTACACTAACGCGGCATGTTTCTAGTTGGGTGTCGATCTTAGACATTTTTATGTCTCGACACTAACACCTTAAAGTAACTATGCACTTAATTAGACGTGTTAGTACTGCGGTAATTATTTGTTCAGTCAGAGGTCACCAATGTCGGGAGTATTACGCGCGCGGGAATGTTAGTGAGGCGTACGTGCATTCGTCGTGATGATCGAATGCTTGTTTCGCCGATTAGCTGCGGAAGCGCGCCGCGCGCGGACTCAGTCGGCAGGTGGCAGGGCGCGGCACGATGATCGCGGTATTGCTAGCGTGCGTCGCAAGATACGCGGTAGGGTAGGGCTAGCGTCCTTACAGGTTCGTTATAGGTCCCGCATTTATTGCTATTTCGAGCTGATACACTACAGATTTGAATGTACTGATAATAAAATGTTGATCTTTGTTTTCTTCTAACAACTGTCAGTATGTATTTTTTATGGGAAATATAAATATCGTAATAAAATAACACGTTTGTTTCATTATAACACCTAGCTGACCGTGGTTAACTGTTTACCTACTTTTCACATGTGCGAAAGTTCTATCTTGGACGCTACCTACCTGAAAGTTACGGCACTAGATAATAAAATTGAAAGAAAAATAAAGTACGAGTTTTCAAATTATTCAATATTTCAAGTTCAAGAGTGAGTTGACGTATCGATCAAATGTAAAGTTTTGTATTTCGTACTTATTATGCATATGAAATTACCAATCGCCTGCAATAATGTTCTTATTCTCACTCACAAGTACTAGTTTACCAAAGTTGACATTGGATGTTCGCCATCTTGTTAACGCATTAGAAATTAGAACTACCTACATAATTTGTTAACGCTAACGCGATCGAGCAGGTAAGAAAATTTTGAATAGGCACACATATAAAAGTAAACACGAAACTAAAATTATTAGACGAAAAGCGTCAAGCGATAAACTAAGGAGTGAGGAATAAATCCATCGCTGTTGTGAAGTATTATTTTTTTAAGTTCTAATGGCTACACACGTTTTGAATTTTTATTCAAGTAATATTTTGGAAACATAATAAAAGTTAAATCTATATTTGGCCGAATGTTTAAAATTTTGTTTATTCTTATATAAAAAAAATTAGCTGTCAAGGCACCGGGCCCGGCATGATGATAACTTGATAACTGATAACTATCCTTTCAAGTGTCAATCCATTATTACTTTTGCTATATTTTACATAATACAATAATAATTTAGTTATTCACATGAATGTATGATTTTTTTATTTAAGACAACAATAAAATTGAAACAGCTTTTATAGACATTAAATTAAAAATTTATTAGACGAATTCATTAGCAATTATTGTAATGGAATTGGATAACGAAGAATCGTCAAATGATAAAGGGAACTACAGAAAATTAAAAGAAGATGCTGAGGCCCTTCTCCAACTTGTTAATAAATATGTAAAAGTTCAAGTTATCAAAGAAACCGAATTTTATGGTTTTGTGCATTCCATTGATCCACTACAACACAGGTAATACATATTATTAGTGGTAACGTGTTAGTCTGACCTTGATCATAACAGTGTATCCCTAGGGCGAGGCCTATTCATTTTAATTAGATCTGATTGACCCTGTGATAATCCTTGATGTATGGTTGGATTCGTAGAGGCTATTTATCATAATCATGCAGTTGAATGTAAGTTGGGCAAGTTATGCTGTTTGTTATAGCTAGATAATAAATATTGAAACCGAATGTTGCTAGTTTATAGCCTTTGCTTTACAATTAGGCTGTTACTTCAATCCACCCGTGCGGGTGTTTGGTGGAATACGCTTTGGATGACTGTCTTTCAAGAAGATATCTATGCCTATTGATGTAACATTAAAAGTTTGGTTCATTGTTTTATGTTACATACATATTCGTTCAAATAGGATAGTTATGTGATGCATGTTAACTTTGCCATAGCTGATAAACAATTAAGTTTCCTTATTAACAAGATTATATATTGTGTCATTATAATATTATTATTGTGATGTTTTTATTGTATATTTTGAATGCCTTATGAGGTTCATGAAAGGTTGATAAAAGTTCATGTTGCATTTATGATTAAAAAATGATTTGTCAATAGGTGGCAGTTTTACATCTTAAATATGTATATATGTATATTTCTAAGATTAGTAGTAGTTTTGCTAAAGCATAACAGGTTTACTAAAGTATATCGTTTTTCAGTATTATCCTGTTAGTACCTGAAGAAGATTCATGCTCAATAAACATTATCCCAGGATATGCTATATTAGAAGTTACTGAAACACATCCAATCCCCAATTTTAAACCTCCGGAAAGAAAAATGGCAACACTAACATCATCTGAGGACATTATATATAGAAAAGAGAAGTTAATGTCTTGGTTTAAAAGAAATTTATTACCAATTACAGAATTAGAAGAAAAAATATTATTTGGAAGTGTTAGTATTCTACCTCCATATGAAGTATCCAATATTTGTACAGACAATCCAGTTGTGGCTATGCAAGTGAGGAAAATTATTGAAAATATGCCACCAGATTTTGATCCTAATAAATAGTGATATTGTAAATAATTATTAATTTTAATACAATAAATTTATTAAACCTATTTTTAATGAACATTCTATTTTTATTACAAGTTAGTTTGTAGTAGTAAATGAATGAATGCATGTGAAATGTTTTTTTTTATAGCAACATTGTAATATATTTTGTATGATGAGGAACAATCAAAAGCGTTATCAACTTTTATGTCTACACTTGTTACATTATTGTTTATCTAGTAATGTGTCGACAGCTATTAGTAAGTAAGAAGTAGAGTACTAAATACATATTGTGCAGGTGACATTTCGTTATTACGATCGTATAATATTCATGTATATGCAGTGGAAATATCATTCGGTTGTGGACTTAGATTATATTTAATGTAAATTAAAATAGAACGTAAATTTGTATATCGACTACAATGCACAAGACAAACCGAAAAGTACAATACTGGGCGGGAATTTGTGGTAAGTGAATAGGCGCGATATTCAAATTTTCTGTGTTATTTTGAGGTTTTTAATTTATCGACTTTTTATAGCGTCATTTGCGTTTACATTTACTGGAGCGACTATATCATGGCCTTCGCCGGTTATTCCAAAGTTCAAAAACGGAGAAGCTTATTTACAAATAACAGATGTGAGTACTATAGCCTTTAGAATTGTAATAAACACTTAAAAATGAAATAAAACATAATTCGGAATGAATGCAACTGGGCCAAATGTATTTTTAACACGATAAATTATCTACTGTATGATTTATAAACTCGACACCTTTTTCTTTGTGGATAGTAACTTTTGTGTATAGTACATATGCACTGAAGAAAACCGCCGTGTGGTGTGTGTTGTGTAGGCCCAGAGTTCTTGGGTGGTATCGCTGGCGGCGCTGGGCGCTCTGCCTGGTTGCTACGTGGGCCAGCTGCTGAGCGAGCGCATAGGCCGCCGGCGCACTGTGTTTGCGGCGACCGTGCCTGCTTTGCTAGGTGCGGTACGTTATAAATTGTAAACCTTTTTTGGTATTACATTGTTATTCCGTTTTGGTATTACCGATTACATTTTGGCAATGCAGTCCCGTTTACGTACATTTGTTTATTATTACTTGATCGTAACACCTAAAACTAGTATGTTAATACAAAGGACCGACATAAATCCTTACTGGTTTTTTCTACCAGACGACCCTTATTATGTAATTTGCATTGAGTATCCGGTGATGAAAGGAAATATTTTGTAGTAGAATACGACCTATCGGAGTTGCGCTTACTAGAGTATACCGATCTTCAGAAAAATAATTGGGTTGTAATTGGAATTGAATTCGTAATGTGCTCTCTTATACAACTGAAAATTATCTAGTCACTGGAACTTCGAATATACGAGTAGTATCTCGTTCTGCAATAACCCTGAAAATGAAGGCACCTACCATAGCTGTATTTAAAATAGTAAATTAGATATGGGTTTTCATTTCAGCTCATAATTTTGCTGACGAAAACACCAGAGCTTATGTATGTAGCACGAATATTGATGGGAATTTCAAATGGTATAACTGCAGTGGTAAGTTTCCTTGAAGAGCTTGAAGTAATAAAAATATACGATAATGCAGTAAATATGTAATTTATTATCAGATAAATGCACTAATATCGTTGGAATGTAAAAAAAAAATTATTATGAATAGCCACTGATACACTCTGACAAAGACAAAAGAGTCTTTGTATACTAATTAGACCTACCTAATTTTGAATAATATGTAATTCTAACAGTTTGTGGAGCACGTATTCCGTATTTTTGTTATATCTGTAATATTAAAAGCGTTGTTCGCGTAAAATATGAGATACCTAGTGAAAGAAACGTAAAAAATACAAAAAATGAGAGGTGTCAAGGGACACCCGGATGGAACGAAGTTCCTTTCGATTCGATAAGTGAAGGGATTGTGATAAAATTTTATTTCTTTTAAGTTATAGTAATATATTTTTTATTATTTATTATGTACAAAAAGCTGTATACAATCAACAAAAATAATTGTCGTGACACCACACTGTTCAATGCGAAATAGAAAGACGAAACGAAAATAACTGGCTTGCTTTCTATGAGAGAGAGAGACAGACAGAGAAACACGCGTACGCTGCACAGCTTACAACTACAGCAAAAAGTGTCGTTACAATTACAACTTTTTTGATCTTAATTTTTTCCGTCCCTTTCGCAACGCGCGATAAGGAACTTCGTTCCAATATTACAAATGGAGTAACATGTGCTTTTTAGAGCACGGGATTTGGTACATGTATTCTGGATCGGCGGACCGACTGTGTTTTGTAAGAGCCGTATAATAACGTGTAGGTATGTAAATGTTAGCACGGCTGTATTACAAACAAAACCCCGTTTTTGTTTCAGGTCACAATGATTTATTTGACAGAGATAGCTGACAAGGAGATCAGAGGAGTGTTAGGCATGTTGGTCCAAGTTATGATTAATTTGGGCAGTCTTTCAATGTTCGGTATCGGTCCATTCGTGTCTTACGCGGTCATTAACTCAATAGTGCTTTCATTGCCAATTTGCTGTTTAATTATCTGTTTATGGATACCAGAATCCCCATATTATCATCTTAAAGACGGAAGGTATGCCGCGGCCAAGAAACAATTCCAAATACTAAAAGGCACTAAGGATGTGAAGGTTTGAACTAATGTGTTTTTGTGTTAATTGAACAATACTTGTATGTAATGGAATAATAGTAACATTACCGTGTACCTAATGTCACATTTTTTAGCTTTCATATCGGGTGTCAGCTTTTCAAATCATGGCACGCACTTCTGAGTTCTGATTCCGAATTATTATGGTTGATAAAGTATGGTATGACTTGTTAAAGAGTAGTCAGCACGACCAGTTGTACCTGTTCTAATTTAAAAAAATACCAATTATCCAAGGACTTTAGTTGAAGGTGGATATATTAGTATATAGTAATTTGTTGCTTTTTTTCGCATAACTTACCTAGGATAAATCAAGCCATAAATTGATATATTTGACAACCAAGGTTATATTTGTACATCAATGAAGTGCACGCTTCTGTGTAGGCTAAACATTGTTATGATAAGATCGTAATAATCTGATAAGCATAATATATTCTTAAGTACGTCATGTTGTCATGTCTAACGTCAAAAAATTGCTTATCTTACCGACATAAAAGTAAGTGCTGGTTATTTAGATATACATATATTATGGTATTACCTTTAAGCATATATGTGCTAAATCCTTTACCCAAATCACAATTTACTTTATTAAGGTCTTTGTGTTTGGAATGCCTAAACGTCAAAATTCTAATTCTCGTAAGCGTGAAGTTCTTACTCTTTTGGAAGTATTTAGACCATCATCAAGTTGGCGACATTGGCTACTCAACACATCTGCTAGCGTCATCTACCTTGGCAAATTGGTAACATAGTAATTAGTCAGAATTACCATCACACCCGTTAAATTTATATTTAACTAGCTGTGCCCATGGCTTCGCCCGCGTGGAAATCAATGTTTTCCCGTTTTTGCAACATGTGTCAGTGCTGCTCCACTCCTATTAGTCATAGCGTGATGTTATATAGGCTAGCCTTCCTCAATAAATGGACTATTCAACACAATAATTTTTCAATTGGAACTAGTAATTCCTGACATTAGCGCGTTCAACCAAACAAACTCTTCAGCTTTATAATATTAATTAAGTACAGGTACAAATAATACTGCTTATAAAATATAGCTTTTCGTTGATTCACATACCTTCAGTGGCACTTAGTATAATGAAGTGGTCGTTTTCCAAAATATCTAATATATTCTATAGTTTTTACTTTTCTTACAGTGGGTAGAAGACCAGCTATCCCTAATTCGCGCTCATGTTAGAGAAAATATGGCGAATAAGACTACTCTGAAGGAACTACTAACCAACATAAGATATAGGAAAGCGCTGTATATAGTAGCAGGTAATATTATTATTAATTTACTTCCATTTGTATTCTCGTTTTTAAGCTGTAGACCGGGTAGACTGGTAAAATGCTAACTGGTTTTGTTAACAACAATAAAGGAGTATGTCATGTAAGCAACCAGCATCGATTTCACAATACCTACCTGACCTACATAAGATTTTATATGTTAATGTCAATGTAAACACTTGGTAGGACCACATTTTTAACGTCATCGCTTAACGCGCCAGTTTTCTGCGTAATTTGGAATCAGATGGCAGTGTTGCGTGTGCAGTTATAGCGTTGAGGATCAATAATTTATTACTTTATTCGCTTATATTCAGTTTATAGCCGAGAAACATAATTTCATGTCATTTTCCACTCTCAGACTATACAAAATTTAAAGTAATATTATATCTAAACGAATCACTTGCTTTTGACAGTTTCGTTTTATTATTATTATTGTATCGCTAGATAACTAAATCTCCGTTTAAAAGAGGTATACTAAGTACTCATATTTATTTCGTGTATTTTTACAAAACAAGCTAATTTCTTGCAGGTCTGAAAGTGTTGCAGTATATGACCGGAAGCTTGGCCATCCTGTCCTATCTGGAAATAATATTTCGACAGAGCAGTTCAATATCGGGGCCGTATGCGAGTATTGTCTATGGATTCGTCCAACTGGGGGCCGGTGAGTGTTCGAGCGGAAGGGGATATTACATTGTGGGTTCGATTCCCATCTAGTCAAATATTGTGTATCTTATATATGCATGTGTTCAGTTCTCTGGTTTCTATACCTTAGATTCGTCCTAGTTTCGGATCAGATGCCGAGTATGAAACTGTCACGAGATATTATAAGGTTAGATAAAATAATAAACGTGACTATCTATAATTACACAGAAAACGTCGTCAATGTTGTTGCCGAGACGACTAGCTGGCTCTATCGCAATCATCTGACATGAATTTTATTAATAGAACATTTAACTGATAAGTGTGCATTTTAAATCTTGTCAATACTAACATGAAGTTAATCTTGGCAATGAATAAGTACGTACTATGTATTTTCATTATATTATTCATATTGTAGTATGTGATAATCGTAAAGTTTCAAATGTTATTATCTCCCGTATCAATACATTGTCACTAAAGCTTATCACTAACCGTATTGGCCATAAGATCCATATTTATCTACGATCGTGAGTAATTCGACATAATAACACTGGATGGTCGCTGGTGGATTTTGGCCGATTAATCGTGTTACTTTACAATTTTTTATTTTCTATATGAAGAGGTAGTTATTTTCTGACTGGCTGTGTGTGGATCTGGTTGTATTATGTATTCGTTTATATTATTTTACACGTCGACGCTAGAAACTATACTACTTGTGAACACTGGAGAATACACAATTGTTTTATTTCAGGCATTGGAGCGACGTTCATGACCGGTTGCGTCGGCCGAAGGATTCTTATGTTCACATCGTGTCTCGGCGTAGGCGTCTCTCTCACTATCGTCGGGTTGTACTTCTTTCTGCAAGATTACGTCGTCGTCGGCCCCGAAACCTTGGCGTCGATATCCGCGTTGCCGCTTATAGGCGTACTAGGTTTTAACATTCTATATAGCATTGGCTTAGGAAACCTGCCGTATATAATGCAAGTGGAATTGTTCCCAATCAACGTTAAAACTGTCGCGTCCAGCATGGCGACTATGATGGCGTGTATAATGAATTTCGCGGTAATAAAATCGTATCAAGGGATCAAAGATGTGTTTGGGCACTACGCAGTGTTCTGGTCCTTTGCTAGTATAGCGTATTTCGGTATGGTCTTCGTGTATTTTTTCGTACCCGAAACGAAGGACAAGACCTTAGAGGAAGTACAAGACGACATTCAAGAAATGGCTGATGTTGAAAAATTTAATATAAAAACAGAAGAGTTCGATGAATGACGAATTTAGAGAAATGTGATTTCAAATATCCATTGTTTTTTTACGATATTGACATGAAAATTTTGCGAGGATTTGTTGTAGTATGTCTGTTGTCCGTTTAACAATACCGTGATCTCAAAGTGAGTTGCGATTTAGAAAAGTAAAATGATATTTTGGTGACGGGGATGAGGTGCCAGTGAATCATTTGTCCAAATGTAATACATTAGAAATTTCAAGACTGTATTATACAAACAAACAAACATATCGTCACGCCAGGTCCCTTGCGGGGTAGGCAGAAAGCAGCGAGTGCCAAATATCCCTGTC
>DWGJ01001690.1:0-18609 GCA_018246895.1 Aspitha aspitha aspitha
ATCACACAAATGTTTGTCCTGGGTGGGAATCGAACCCACAACCTCCGGTTTTGCAGTCAGGGTCTCTAACCACTCGACCACGAGGCCAGTCAATTCAGTCAATCTGATTATGATGGGAAATTTTTATATTTTCAACACCAGAGACACAAATGAACAGTATTATACATGTACATACGTATTTGTCATTGAAAAAAATTATCAAGTCATCGAGTGACGTAACGTGTTTACAATCAAATTCAAATCAATTACTTCCAATGTAACAGTTACGATGTAATTGAATTGTGTTAACGTAACTGGGTTATCGATTTAATCGGTCGATATAATTCAGTGCGGTTTAAGAATCAACCGCAGAACTATTGAAATATAATTTATTTCGAAGGCAAGCAATACAAGCTGTATTGGGGTAACCTTTAAGTACACTTCTGGAATATTTAATTTGTAATATTAATTAACCCTAATTAGAATACAAGATTTTATAATTTTGAACGTTCGAATGTAAGCAACTGTTAAATTCCGTGGAAGTTACTTATTGATATTGTTTATTTGAAAAAAATTATCACATTAAATATTCTTCATCATTAAAGAAACTTACCCCGTGGTAATGACGCCGTAATGCCTGTCATAAATTTCGAGGGCTTGTAATATACACCTCTATAAATATAACACTAAAGTGGTGATTTACTCCAGCGGAGTACGATCACAAAAAATAGTCGTTATGGTCCGTCTTACACTAAGATCCACACTAAGCAATAATAAAGATTACTGCTGTACTTGCTTACGTTTTTAAATTGTAATATTAAATGTAATAATTTTAAATTGTATCTTTGAACCGTCATAAATAAAATCTTAAATCGTATTTATCGATTTGGAAATTATTCATTCTAATAAGTTTTGGCTACCAGAACCAGTCAATAATAACTTGTATGTAAAATCGTGAGGACATAGAAACTGTTAAAACATTTTATACCTAGATTATAATAATACTTGTACTGAGGTCGTTTTAATAAATCAGTTGATTGTTTAGCTTTGAAGACAAATCATTAAATACACAGTTAACTTTTCTAGAAACATGATGCGATGTTAAGAAGTAGATAATAAGGATATATAAGGAGATAATTTTTTTTAACACGTATACGACCCACGATAAAGTAAATATAAATGTCCCTAACATTTTTTATCGTTTTGAAAAAACTGATACGTCAAAGCTTTTACCAACATTCATGATCGAAGATAATATTGAAAATAGTAATAAAGTGTCCTAAAAGCAATTCCATATCCATAAAATGTAACTGAGATCCCTTAAAAGCCTTTAAACAGTACTTCGATATAATGTTATATTGATAAAATTTTTTTTTGTAACTGAGGCAACATAGAAAGTTAATAAAATTACTGTATAGAAAAATTTTCAGTTTTATGAATATTGCAAAGCTATTTCTACTCTAAAATGGCAACTTCCTACAATACGTGATATCACACTATGCTGCATTTATTTAATACTACCGCTTGTCTACTATTCCACGATCTGTTATGACTTAAGCATAATACTAAAAAAAATCAACTTTTTCTCTAGAAATAATTGAAAAGCCCATAGACATCGACCAATATAATACAGAATAAAAGTCTTTCTGTGAAAATTCAGTTAGTATTCTCAACCTGGCACGTTACCTCAACGTATTATTAAGCTGACTCCAGCTATGTGGATGCGACAGAGGAGTATTTGAATAAACTCGAACGTTTGCACGAGTTATGTGTTCGCTTCATCTTCGGTATTCGTAAATTCGATCACGTTCCACACTTTCGCAAGGATCTCAAGTAGCCCTCCATCCGTTATTGCCGAAATACTCGGATTTTAAGCATTCTATTCAACATATTACGTAACGTCATTTAGCCCCAGATTATACGTGAACGATTTTCACGTCTTTGCCCGTCTTATGTAGTACCAGTAGTACCATTAATTTCTAGCATAGCGATCGCAAAACTCTGATAGCAAAACTCATTTTATATAACCTGCACTGAGAATCATCTTGCACAGAATCCATTCAAACATTCAATTTACGGAATTCGCTTCCACCAAAAGTACGAAACACCAATTGCTAAAAGTTTAAAAAAATTAAAGAACACCATGTTAGTTATGGACTTAATATGAGTGATTACATGAATGTTCAAAAATAGTTAAATAGAATGAATAAAAGGGCACCGTAAATTTAGCAACTGGCGTTGATGCTAATACATGTACCTAATTGATCAATGACCATTAAAATTGATAATAAATGTTATTGTTTATATGTAATAGTTTTAGTATTAACACTATACTATTAGTATAAACTGTATTAGCTTTTAGTATAACTATGATTATGGTTACAAACAGGGAATTGCTCTTTTGTTTATAACAACACTTTTCGCCTTAATTCCTTTATTCCTTTTGTATTAGGAAAATTTAAAGAATTACAAGAATACTATATACAAAAACCAATCCTGAGTGAAGTGGCGCAAAGTAGCATTCCAAAGGCGTATCATTTAACCGTATCTTAATGGATTCCACGTCGCTTTGGAAATAAAAAAGATTTAAGAAAAGAAAATATAATGACCCTGTCGTCTTAAAGCGAGTCAAGAGTTAATTATGAGTTTCTGTTCTATTTGGCAGCAAGTGAACATCTTCCCACAGTTGGGCGTGGATTTTGTGTGTGTATTTTTATGTATCATTTATGTTTAAAAAATAAAGGCAATTCATTTTAAGGTTCGTACAAAACCGTGGGCTTAAAAAATGCGCGCCCAAAGATTCCTCGAGCCCGAAAAAATCCCATACGATAATACGTTTTAAAAGCCAATAAATATTTAAATGTCGAATCCCACGCCAGTGAAATAAAATGAAAAATAGAGGAATCTGTCCAAATTGTATCGCTACAATTTAAAAGTGGACGCTAAAGCGGGTTTTAAGATGCATATATATAGTTTTGTAGGTTCGATCTTCCTGTCCTCAGGTGTTAAATTTATGTCGTCCGGTATCAACAATCAATTCCGACTGAAGGCATGTGGCTGTTAATGTAATGGGAAATGAACTTTACTTGTTTATAGATATGGAGGTTGTTTATAGAGTTGCCGGATTCGATGCTGCGTGGTTGCTTATAAAGAACAAATGACCGGATTACAAATATATGAGTTATTTTTCTGGTTTACGGTTGTAATCTGTTTGCAATTACCTAGCCCGATAAAATAAACTCTACTTCTCTATAATTTATATAATAGACTAATATGTACTTAATTTTTTATTTAAGAGTTTTGTTTTCTTTTAATAAATCATATTTTAAACGTCAAATCCTAAATCAAAATTTGTATTTTATATAAATTACCTTGTATGGCCTTTAAACACAAGGTGCAACCTTTCTCTACATTGCAACCTGCGGATTCTCTATACTGAAATTATTATGTCCTATTGTATAGTATGATTTCTACAAATTATTTCATATTAATTTATATTAATTTAATAATTCCAAATTAAGTGTCAAATGGGATCAGTGTAATGTTAATATTGAAAAGGTCATTATTATTTTTATCATTAAAATACTTTTAATACTCCAGAGTACTCCACATAGGTAATATGTATCCACACTTAATGTATTGAACTTAGCAGATATTCCAAAACCGGATAAAGCACTGCTGTTTGATTGCGAAAACAAAAACTGTCCCAGTCTAAAAGAGTATATACAAACGCTATTAACTAGGCGTCTAACCGCTATTAACACTTAACATTTTAATGCGTTTGAGATATGAAAGACCCTTCATTTGAGTGTGACAATCGCTTAATCAAGTTTCGTTTTTTTTACCGGACCAGAATCTTCGTGAGATCCTTTAAGGCGTTTTTGCTCTGAGCGCTCAGGTCATATTTCCTAACCAGCGGTCCGTTAAGGCGACAAGAAATGTATTAGTAGTTTTAGAGTTTGATTACCATTTTTTTAACATATACATATATTAGTACACCAGTGTTACAATAAATGAATGTCAATTAGTACTCGTTAAACTTCAGTAGGTATATAAATCATATTTGAATTAAATTAAATCATTGTAAGCTCCGTGTAAAAGGATAATAGCATTGTAAACTGGATGAATTTTAAAAGGATGAGTAACATGATGTACATATGTAATGGTTGTTATAGTCAAATAGTAAATAAGCCTAACTATTGTATATTATAATTATAACGGATATACATATCTACTGCATTTTATGAAGTACAAGTTTTTCATAACCAAGTTAATCGCATTAACAAGAGTCACGTAAATTTTTAACCACATTTTTTTATGAATCATCATTGAAAATATCAACTATTGTATACATAGCATTAAATTTTGATATGCGGGTGATATGTTCTGTTTATACTTCTAACTATAACTAAGGTACGAGTATATTCGTTAACGTGTATCATTTATATTGAAATTCGTCGGCAACTCGGAGCATATCATGGACGTGAAGTGTTGATGGAGCTTTTAGAAACAGGTCGGTGAATGTGGTCCAAAGAAAGGGACGTAGCGATCAACATTTTTATGTTTAGGCTTCTTAAATATTGTAGTAAAATGTATATGTTATTAGTTGCCTCGTAGTCATTAAAAGAAAGTATAGTAAATATCCTTAATATCGAAATAAAGTATTCATATATAATAAGAGAGTACTAATATAGCATAGATTACCGAAAATACGAGTAGGGCAAAAATATGGATACGATTATTAATAAGACTTAGTTATTATCATTATTATACCATAACGCCAACGGAGTGGGCAGAGAACATCGAGTATTATCGCTATCCTTACAGATGTGAAGGGCGTTTTCTACGTTCAACACCGATTTTAAAAGAAAAATATGGATTTAATAAATAATTCTGTAATTATATTTAAATGTACCCAAATTTGTATGTATCTTTGCCTTTATCATTGTCATAGATGCACGGTTATGGACATTTTGTTGACGTGATAGAAAATATTGTAATGCAATCGCTTTGTCCAATAACTTGGAGAGTGAACTCTAAAAAGTCTCGCGCGTTGTTCCTCCGGCTCCAACTCTTCACACCTAAGAATTCAATTAATCTCTACCCGCACCCGCTCCACCGGCCACAAGATTCGTGACTTGTAATTACTTTTTATTACAAAAAGTACATAAATAACTTCCAGCCCTGATGCTTGGTTGGAAAAATGAAAAAAAAAAACAAAACACCCGCGTAACGGAGATCGAACAATGAGCGATGATATGGAGTTTTCTTGTAAACATCACTCGTAACACTCCTGTTTATTTCCCGAATGCGGCACGATGACGAAACACGACAATACTATCACGAGCCAAACAAAAGCGTTAACTAACAAGCAGTAAATTACAAACAAGATTTACGCCCACCATTCGTCATTGGTGAATTAATCATGTCGGTTTCATCGCATCGCCTAGAGATATTTCAATATTCCACAAAAGAATACCATTTATACGAGCGCGGTGCCTGGCTTCGTTCCTTCATATTTCTGCGGTAGTAACAAAGGCTCGTGGGATCGAAGCGTGACCTCTAGGGTGCGCGGCGTGCGGGGAAACGAGAAATAAAAACATGTGCACCAACCAGCACGCAAATGAAATCGAAATAGCCCAACTCCGGGCCGGCGGGTTCGCCGAATGAGATACGGCGTTTTGATTAACCATTGTCGGGCAGACGTTGGGGACGCGGCGAAATCTTTTGATGTCCGCTTATCTGAATCTTTGTCACAGCGTACATTAAATGGAGATTTGATGTAAATATCTAAATGTTTTTTGGCAGCCAACCTTCAACTGCCAGATTAAATATAATAGAGCCAAATTCGCAATAAACCCGTTTGAGTTCAATGATGTAAGGCTATTATATGTCTTGACGTGTTCTTTGGAGGTATGAAATTGATACGGAATACTATAAATAAATTGAGCAGTTCAAATTATGTTAATTGATTCATTGTTTGTATTTTTGTTTTCGTGCTGAAAGGTACATTGAACAAATAGTCATAAGTTACTTAATACTCAATTGGAGGGCTGGCAGTTACAACTTTATCTAAGAGACCTGAATGTCTTGTTACTGTACACCTACATAAAAAAAACTATTAGCAGAGTTTAAAAGGTAATAATGTTCATTGTTAAGTTGTGTGTTCTTGTTGTTAAGATTACCTACATTCGACTAATATGTATTTTGTTTCATTTAATTATTTTTGAAATTTCAATGCATTTTTCGTTGTTTAGGTAAGGGATTTCCATCGTTACGCACCCTTATATTAGCTTTACAACGTTATTTGTAGGGAAGGGACGTCTTAGTACATTAGGACGGTGCCTTATAAAAGCAATGCGATTGCAAGGCTATTTGTTAGAGTTGCTATTTTTTAGACAATTGCTGAAGTGAGTTAGAAGTGTGTATTTAAATCAACCTCCAGACAGTATTCAGAAAATACAGAGATAAGTTATGTTTATAAAAGAAAAAAATGTATAAAACAAGGAAAACGATGAAAGGGTTGTATTTTTTCAAAATAATCCTTTTTTCATCAATATATTTATGACATAATTTACTATATCCTTTAATAAATTACTGTACTTGTTATGTTAAATATTATGAACACATTCATTTATACAACTTTAGCGTGATACTATCGCGTTTTGAGTGAGGAAGACAGACCTGAAAACAAAAAAAAACTTCGAGAACGAATGTAGGTAATTATACAGAAGACGGTGGCGTTCACCCCACCCTCATCACGCGATCATAACGCATTCGTTGAATGAAATCTGGGAATGTATACTTATTAAGTTTTGCAAAACTAACGATGTATTTATATACTTATTTGTATACATGTAATATTCAATGCATGTGTTTCGTTATGCTTGTTGGTGTCAGTACAAAAAGCAGTAACAATTGTTATACAAATTCCTTTTTTATGATTCGCGCATTAGTCGTCGTCGTCACGCGCCTTTTACGCTGCATAAGGGTAGTGTACGTTAAACACTTCAATTCTTAGCTGTAATACACGAACATTAGAAATTGTGTTTGCATTTACATCACTTTCCTATGAAGTTACATAAAATATATCTTGCGAACTCCCATTCAAACTTCTACTCGTACTTCGCTGGAGTTGGGTACGCGTTTCTTATTTAACTTCTGTATGGAGTTTCGAACGCCGTTCGGTTATTTACTTTGCCATTTTGCAACTTTTAGGAAAGATCCTTGCGCGTACCGTAGTTACATGTTTACGTTGTTTTTCAACTTTATAGTTTTCAATTTTCATAAATGCTTTATGTTTGAAATAGCTGTTAACTGTCCACTTCTTTGACCGTAGATAGAAAAATAATAACAGACTTCTTTCCTGTTTCAAACGATTTTTATATTTTTTAATTTGTTAAATAATAATTTCAATAAGTAGTAACAACAGTTCCCTACTTTATTTCCAGACGGCGACTCATTATAACTCAATGTAATAGAACACTTGTCAAATTAATGAAATTATTATTATAGTTACCTATCACTTGATTTACTACGCAACATCATTTTGTATTGTAAGTTGTCACTTCAGCACCTAGACAAAGATTAATGTTAGCTCCGAGATTAGTTAACAGTGGTGTCTGTACTTCCAAGGGCTTAGATGGAATGCTTGGGGCCTTGTCGAAATCGAAAGACACTTTTTTATCTGGAAATCGAAATTCTTCAAATTGATCACAAAAATGCAAGCTTTTTGCAGCAGAAATATATATTGGACTATTTATTACATCTATAACTTATATCCACACATTTTAAATTATAACTAAAACTTAATTACGATATTTCAACTATAGTTGTAAACATGCCAATTTTATTACATTATCAATGTTCGTATCATTTAATATTTGTCTGCGTAAGAGAAATTTATGAGTAAAGAAGTTATTTGAAGCAAAATTATGTTCCTACTTTGTATTGGAACATATAAAGTCTACTTTACGGGGGGTGTATTTTATACGTATCAATCCCACATTGAGTTTAAAACTATTTGTATGAAACTAAAGTAGTTTAGTTTAGCTTTTAACTCTCGGAGTATAGCAGACAACAATGAGGTAAGCTCCGGCGGTTTTTAAAAGCGCATAACCGACTATCACAAAAAGTCGGCTCAAGAGTCTCGCATTTAACGTGCAATAAGAGTGTAGCTATAGGTTTTCATGTGTGGTTGTTACGGCGAGCTAGGCGAGGCCTGGTTGGCGTCCGGCGGGCGGGTTTGTCCTCAACTCGGTAGCCGACGGTCGACTTAGTTTCACAGCCACTAGTACGGTACGGGGCCACTCGCGTAGCGGACGCGCGTCGCATTCATTCCGTGTCGAGCGGCGCGCGCAACGTAAACAACACGCAACAAACGATATAAACATCAAACATTGCCGGACTTGTGTGTGCGGACTGTGCTACAGACGTTCCAAGTGCATTCTGGGTGACAGTGAGGGTGTTTTGGCGGGAGTCTGGGGCGAAAGTGGCGCTCGGAAGCGGGCACGTTCGTTTCACATAACAGTTGATAACCTGCCTTTTGTAATTGTTGCGTGATAACAGTGAGTACCAATTGATTTACTTGCAATTGCTTTACAATTGTCATGCATAAATCTCAGTAGAACTACGCTTTTCGAATCTTAACTAAGGTATAAGACTATGTTGGTTTTAAATAATATATTTTGTAGCGTTTATCTTGTCTAGTGTAGTGAATTTTGTTTTATCATTTAGCGGACATTTCTATTAATGAGTACCTTAGCGGCCCTTATTTTTAAATCAGATACGTTCGTGGCGATCAGTCACGAAGTTTTGCCATTAAAGGCGAAAAGCTATCGCTGTAATCTGTACACTTAATCTTCAAGGTGAGGGGCTCTAATTTCGACAAGGGTTTTGTACTAAAAGAAAATAAAAAGGTGACTGTTTGAAAAACTTGCGAAATTAAGACACGCATTGCAAATACTTCTTCACTACTCGTACAGGCGAATAGCTACCGTAAACATGATGTACCTAAGTACTAAAATATAGTTGCATATTCAATTAAGCTAGAAAATTAATTTTGTAAAGTATGTATAAACAAATGATTTAATCAAAATCGTGTTGCATTGTTTGGAGTCACGGTTGTTTACAAAATGACAAGTGTAATTTAGTTATAAATTTAATTATATATTTTTCTTAATTGTGCAGTGCTATAGATCTATTACATACTAGTATATATCTAGTGAAGTTGCTATTCAACTTAACCCTTAACACAACCCCCAACTAGTCAAAATACCAGTATTTTTCCAAATTCCGCGCCGGCACAACAGACTGGCATAAAGTAAGAATATAGAATAATAAGAGCAACTTTATATTAATGAATGAATAACAATTTTGAAATAAGTTTAATAAAAGAAATAAATGGTTATTTGAATTTTGGACTTATTGGAAAATGAAAACCATTTGTTACGCGCTTACTAGCGGTAAGTTCGGTCCGATAGCGATGGGCGATCAAGCCACACCGCGGTCAGTATCTAAACGACAGATCTCTAGCCATATCGCCACAATGGCGACGCCTCTCGTTAGACATCCCAGAATTCGCATAATGCACGAACGTACATTGAAACATCTCGAAACGGAATTCAAGAAAATGATAATACATAATAATAACGGGGATGATTCAACACACGGCTATCTGATTCCTAATTAGTCAAATAAATGCCTGTGATACGGTAACCAGATAGCTGATAATGTACATACTACTTATATGTTGTATATTTATATTACACTCAGAACAAACAAATGTGTTCAACGTAAAAATGTTTGTCTTGGCTGGGAATTAAACCACCGACCTCCGGCTTAGCGGTCAGATTCTCTAAACAAAGAGGCCGGTCAAGTATAATATAAAAAGAGTACAAAGATGTTATAATTTACAAAGAATTACCGCGTATCTCATTTAGGACGTAATGAATATCGTTAACTAAACATTCTTATACATAGTATACTATTCTATGAGCACTTCGATATTTAATTGGTTCTAAATGATATCTTATGCTTTCGAAATAAATAAACAAAAGAACAATAGTATTGAAAAAAATAAAAGTTGCAAGTGCTCAAATGAAAATACGTGGACTTTAACAGAGTCGTAAAGGGTTTTGCGCATGCGCTCCCGTTGAACTCTATTGTATGTGCGAGTACGTCGCTTGCGCAATGTCACTTGTATGAAGACCGCCATTATTATGTAGAGCTTTGAGAATGAAACTAAAACTTAATGAAGGTATTTGTAAAATTTGTCGCGTAAATTAAAATTGTCATTATACAATTTGATGTACCAAGAAAAGTTATGCTGACGCTCAAAATTAAAATAACAAAATAATTGCTTATAGCGTAATACTATTAATGACAGTATTTGAGATATTGTCATAACAAACATTCATGAAAACACCGACAAGGTACAAATAATTGCCGATCATCAAGTCCGTTATTATGCAAAGAGAAACTAAAAAGATAATTAAATGCAAACATCATTAAAAACCCATAGCGCACAAAATTCGAAGCATGAGGTTAATCACCTTTACCGAGTACATAGAGTCGTGAGGCGGAGCTGGCCATATAGAAGATAATATGAACAGACCACGAATATCGTCTTATTAGAGAAAACTTATGAGCTACGTAAATGGTCAATTACAATAGGAATCGTTTCCTAACTTAGCAGTTATGCTAAACTTGGTCCTACTCGCTACCCGCCCGCGGCTTCGCCTTTAATGATATCCAGATCGACGGTCTTCAGGAAGTTGGATAGAATGCAAGGCTCGCTCCAAATGAATCTCAGACACTAATTTGAACAATTGTTCTTGAGAAAAATTTTCGGTAACAAAATAAATTGTTGAAAATTTGATGTAAAAATTGATTAAAATTTTCCATAGTTTTATTTTATTACGCATGAAGTAAAATAGCGCATATACCACAAGCCTTCAGAAATAATGGCTTCAAAGAATAACTTCAATAAAATAAGATATGTAGTTTCAAGTAATACCCAATCAGCAAAAAAAAAATAATCATTATTTTAAATAAATGAATTAATGAACACAGCTAAGTGTACACTAAAATCCTTAAGGCATTGCATTTAAAGTGCATTTTTACGCTGATCGTTGGTCCGCTTGAGTTCCGTGATCTATTGGCGAGTAAAAGCTAGACTGAAAAAATATGAACTGTCGATTAAATGGGCTCGTATCAAAATGTAAAGTCGGAAAAAAGTTGTAATTTTATTCTCTATCGAATCAGCAATGTTATATGTATAAAAATCAGCAAGTCAGTCGTCTGATCGCCGCCTCGCCAATGCATCAACCGCCTAAGGTCGGTCACCGTTAAAAAGACATTAAAAATCGAAGACGTCCCCGTACGTGCCACGGCTCATTATGCAATCGTGTCGGTATTCTTTTGTCTCGCCGCAAATTTAACCACACGTTCCGAGATGTATTGATATTCAGGTGTTGATAAATCAAAGATTTGGACAAATATAGCAAGTCTATGTTACATTGTACACCAATGTTCTATTCGTAATAAAAAACTTTTCGTAAGCATTTTTTTAAATATCCCTATTTTTTGTATACGATAAAAATACATATTTTTATAAATACTGTAAATTAATGTCTCTGATGTAAGCTTTTACTATTTTGTTGTAACTATTGTATTACTAACGTGAGCTTAAAATAAGTTTACAGAGTGAACAGGAATACCTGAAAATAATAATATCTATTGAAAATACGACATATAAAAAGATATTATAACATATTTCAAAGGTTACACTCTTCGTGTCTATCAAACAAGTTCGATATAACATTACTATCCACACTGTCATCGGCAATTTAACGAGTTAATAGCGCGTCAATAAATAACGTACCATTGGAAGGAATGTATGAGAATGTATAAGAATTCATTGGTTACATCATTAAATGCTTAGGTATGAATGTGTGACCTTTTATTAGGAATGACTGCCTCCATCACTCCTTATGTGTCATTCCATTTTACTGTAGTGTAATAAATTCATGGTAAATTTGAAAATTTTTACGTACTTGTATTACAATTTTAAGAATGTTATAAAGCCTAAAACTTCCATGCGAATTTGAACCGTACAAAAAGTACATTAAACTTCACTTAAAAACACATAAACATTGACATTTTAGGAGAGCATTCATGTCAATCGAGACACAAATGTCTATTTACAACTTAGGTCTTCGGGCGGGATTATATTCATTTTATATCGCTGTTATCCACAAAAGAAACAAATCGTTACGTGCGTTACAACAATAAGGCTAGCCACCCTCGGCCCGATTTTTGGCGATTATAAATCGTTATACCGTCGCCCTCTGGTCAGAAACGAGGCGTACTAATTGTATCGTTGCGCTGCAGATCTGGGTCGAAGTATTGTACGTGCTCTCCATTATTCATGTCCGATTGTAACGTTGACGTAAAATCGTTAGTAACTATGTGAGTCATTAAAGAAATTCAGTTTCGCGACCACTGGACTTGTCTATGTGGACTTTAGATATTATTAATATATACATACATACGTCACTATTTTAAAAGTAATGCGTTCATATTAACGTTGAATCATTGGTTTATTAAAAACTTATTTTTGTTCTCTAAACGTGGTGTATAAAAACTATAACATGAAAACAAAGCCGATATACATTTTTCTTACTAGTTTAGATCAATCGGTCCATTAATCTTTATTCGGTTCAAAATCCCAAAAATTTCGTTGCATATTGATAAATACCTTGTAAGTAACATAAATGATAAAATAATTGTCCTAAATAATAAAATAATTTTCATTATCATTTTAAAAGAGTCATATCATTAAGTAATTTTTATTCAACAGTCGTGTACTGAATTCCGCATCACGTTTGTGATCTTGGCAAAGTCTGTGTAGGTATACAATTACTGTATACATGCGATATACAGTTAATTCTCTTTAGAATATCTCTTCGTATATCTTTAGTCCGCGACACAAAGGCCCAACAAGTTTCTGATTATGTAAGTGCAAAAACCAGATTCCGTTAAACCGGAGGGGCATGTATTAACAAACGGAATATCGTACTAAGTTCTTTACTTATAACTTTTTATTGAATATCTCGCTAACGGTAACTATCTATCTTACAAACGGATCGTTCTTAAGCCAGTCAAAACGTAATCAAATCATTGATTTCTAGCATTGTGTTAGCAGACATAAATCTAAAGCAATTCTGAACATTTATTCATCTACACAATTAATGTAAACCATAGTAAAAATACTTGATGAAAAAAATATTTATTTCGTTGAAAATGCTGTTTAAATTATACTTATGCGAAAAATGTTTTTTTTTGAGACTTTAGGAAATGCCTATAATTTCATGTAAAATAAAATATGCATGATGTTGCTTTAATGTTGTTATTCTGTAGACAACACGTACTAGATTTAAAGGTAGCGCGGGTTAGCATCCGATCTGATTGCCGGAAGTTTTCAAACCGCAAGGATAAAACATAACTTCACTACTTCACGCGATAAAGTACCACTAGCTACTAACTGGTTTTGCGGGATCTCGCTTCACCGGGCCAATAGTTTTTGATGCGTGGCTGCCACTAAGCTAGATCGTCTCAACGATACAGCAAATACCTGTTAGGCATTTGGTTATTGATTTAAAAATATATTATGATACCGTACAAACTGTTACTTCTAACGATCTCATGTCGATTGTTCGTTGAACCCTAATCGATGATAAAACAAGTTGCTTAATGATTACCATAGAACATGTCTGATAATAGACATATGCCAATCAATAGTCCGATACGTCAATCAATATTTACCAGTCACATATTGAAATACAAAGTAATTGAGGTATATTCCAATGAATGTAAAGCGACAATTCCACTATTATTGACTCCTGCCCTTGAACGTGGAGCTCGGTCGATAACATGTCTGTGTTAAATAAACATTTCGATGATATTAAACGTGTCAATGGATGCTTTTTTCGGTATCGCGATTGAAAAGGCGCTTAACGAAAATTAAAAGTTTTATTATTACGCGTACAAACGATTGCATTTCCATTAAATAAACGCTCATTTTATTTTATGCTAAAGGTTACACGTTTTTTTTCTCTACTTTAATGTAGCTTCAATATAAAGCTTTTTACCCAAATTAAAATTTGTTTTTCTAAACATACATGGATAATTATGTTCAAAATATTACATTTTCATAAGTAGTCATCTCTATTGTTTTACGTATTTTTCCGCAAATATACGCCAATGGATAAGAGCCAAGAATTTGGGTTATATGACAGCACTTACTCGATGTAAGTAGAAAAAGATTTAGACAAGTCAAAGGCTTTTAAATGTTAATTGCATTAACCTTGCATTTGGGTCCCAGTCAATGGAATTAGGTAGATACGATACAATCGGGTCGCGGCAACTTACGATGCTTGTCAGTCGAGCCGGAATTCTGTTCGACTAAATATAGACACACCGTTGCCATTCAGTTCCTGTTACTCCACCAGGTGCCAATGTAGAATATAATTAGTTGCAGATTATTAACGCCTTAGAACTATACAGCTTATTGTTATAATTTACATCAATCAGTTGCTGAGGTAACAGATTATTGTGCCACGGCTGAGCGGGTCGCAATCTGGGGATAAAATTAATGAGATCATTAATCATTGCGTATACAGAAGGAAAAATTATTACATTACTGTCTGTACATTCACATTATACACAAATAACATACGTAACTTCAATTTTATTCAATAAAAAATATTGTTGTGTCATTTGTTAACATGTATGATGTCTTTACTCTGAATGCGTCATTGGCATCCGTTATACTCTTTTAGCACAACTCAGTTTATTTATTTTTGTAAACAATTTGTTGTGACGAATGTGAACTCACGATTCCGTTAGCATTTCCAAAAATTTCGTTCCAATGACATGGACGGTCTTCGTGACCACGGTCAGTGTCTGTCTACCTAAATATTCGCGAAGTTAATAGGAATCGTGAGTAACTGTCACAAGAGACTCTGCATTTATTTCATTTCGCGTGGCATTGGGACCCTAGCAAATTGTGTGCAATATTTCATCGGAGTTTGATTCAACAAGTGAAGCACGAATGCTAATTTAATTGAAGTTGTATGAAATCTTAATGTTACAATTTCGATTAAGACTCTTACTTGCAACGGATAGCGAGCGAATGATTCCGTAACCTTCCGTCTGATTGGCTGGTATCACGCGACACGTCCGGCCCTTCGTCACGACTTCGCCTCATCGTGGTCCGATCGACTCCTGTTTTTTTCTGATTTCCTGGTACATATGAACTGTTCGCTTTAAGATGCCTTTGTCCGATCCCAATGTAAACTGACTTTTTTCATAATCAATGTAGGTACAGAAACGAATTATCACCTTAACAGGCACTAGATCATATTAAAATTTAAAATCTGAACAGAAATAGCGTCACACTCCTAACTGCAAGCAGCAAGACCCATTACCAATATACATATACAATCTGTTCTGTAGCAACGCTGCCAGACTCATACTATAGCAGACTTTACTTGCATTTATTATTATAAGGATCTAAAATAAAATTCTCCTGTTCCAAATGCAAATTAATGCAATAATTGTGTATGTACATACATATTAGTAGATTACACCTTTCTTACTCGTCTTATTTGTTATGAGAAACGCAATGTATGGTGACAATTATTTGTTTTCCCTGGAACACAGATCCGTAACCTTTGCTCTAAGTGGCTGTTATCACGCGACGGACACCGGCTCCGTCACGACATAACCCCATCACTGCGATCGACACCTTGCTGGTACGACCACTTTCTACCATTCAAGTCATTTTCAAAATAGCTTTTAAGTACCTATTTGTGTCTGATTTAATTGAATCGGTAATTAAATTTTCTGCTACATGATATCTTAATACATGAGTCAACGAATATAAAATGGAATTAAAATGAACGTTTGCACGACATCTTTTGTTAATCGCCAAATACTTTAAGCTAGGTGCGAGTATATTATTATTATTTATTTTAAAACGAGACAAATAGGCCCACCTAGTATCTGACTGTGTTTTGTCACGGAAAACTCAGGTCAGGTGCTAGGTCTCGGAGAGGCCTATGTGAAGCGGTGGTACGTAAAAATGATTGCGATCAGCTGGGAGTGATTTGTGACATCTTTGCAAAAAACTTTAGAACGCGTTACCTTATTGCGTCGGTCCAAAAACATATTACTAACAAAAACAACAAATCAAATCAAGAACACATCGCGGCTGAACAGACATCCAATCAAAGGGACCACCCTTTGATGGCACTAACCATCTACGGTTGGAGAATTGTAAATGGTGTAGATAAATTAATAATTTATCGTACTTAAACACTGCGGCAAAAACTCCAGATGCATTTTTTGTGGTTTAGCCTTACTTGAATGTTCATGAGTATAATAATACTGTGACCAATTCAAGCTGCTACATAACCGAGTTTTATTGCCAAACCGAATCTAAGTGCTAGATTTCTCTGATTTGTGACAGGGGTTTTGTCAATGTCAGCACGTAATAACTTAACCGATGCCGCCTGCGGTTCGACGATGCGATTATGCAAATATTATTTGAAGGATATGTAATGTATAAAGTATTATTTTGATGTTATGACATTGTGAACGGACAGAAAATGTAATAAACAAAGTATTATAACTCCGATGTCTGTTCATAAGTAGTAGAGTTACTATTTGTTTCGTCATACGAAAACATAAGGTGGCGGTACTGAATGGTTGCAAAGGTCCTGTTAAAGAGCATTTATAAAATTGTTACATATTGATTACGTGAGGGTTCAAGCTGAGTATCGCAAGCCGCGGCCGCATGACGCACGCGCCGGAATGAGTTTACACGTACACAGCAGCGACACAAATTGGAGCGGCTGCCGAATGTCAGACACTAGTCGACTTTTTCTATGCCGTTCACACTGTAATGTACATGATTTTTTACGCTTATGACTTGGAATTACGTCGCTTAACAATTATTTTCTCACACTGCTTCTCTGCTCTGGTTTCAAAATTTTATTTTACAATTCATAAGCAATGAATTGTAAATACTATTGATAATATTATGACTTACTCGGAAACGTAGTGAATATAAATATTTTTTATAACGAAGTGTACAAATAAATATCTTATTGTAAAAGTTTCTTAGCGCGGTATAGTGAAAATTTATCCCAAAAATTTACTTTCGATGGCATATTAATGTTTTGATTGGGGTCGTGCGTGACTATCGAAAACCCCACTTAACCTTTAAAGGTCATAGAGGAAACAATCAGCGCCTCGTGACAGTAGTATGGAGTTCGCATGATTTTGTGACTATTACTCCGATTAGTACTCAATAGGACAGAGCTACGACTCTTAGATCGCTAACAGAGACCATTACTGAAGCCTAGATAGGAATGCCTCTCCAGATAGCAACACAATAGCTACCGGTAGAAACTTCGTTAATGGAATCTTGCACAGAGAGTTTTGACATTAATTGGTTTTTAATGCGTTTACAGACAAATAAATCTATCTGAGATAATTTCCATAAAGGCAACCGCACACTAACAGATTGGCTTAACAACGTTTCTCTTTTAGGGTACTACGTGTCTTATCTCAGGTAAATCTCTGAATCTTAAAAATTACTACTTTTGGCCATGATCTGCAGATGCCTTATAATACAGATGGTTCTGATCAATTTACTTCAAATAGTAATTATCGTTTTTTCATGTGTTCGACTAGACTATTGACGTATTACTTAACATGAGTCAGATAGCAAAAAAAGACAATGAAAATGAATAGTAGAATTTTCTTATAGGTGCTTAATAGTTAAATTATAAGTATAACAGGTTTACGTCACTACCCGTGAATAATGGGCGGTTTACGTATGGCGTATAACGGTGACTGGTCGATTTCCATGCTATTTTCAAACGCTACAATATGTTTTGTTCGGTACGGTATTTAAATACTATTTCGCTGTAATTTCCGCTGTTTTTCGCGGAATGAGCTTACGTTTGTGAAGCTTTTCAGTTACAAGGAATAAACCGCATCAGAATATTTTATTAGTGAGCTCTGGATTACGTTTTGATTTTTATTGTTTCGTACCGATAACAACGGTATGAATCATGTTTCTTGTTTAACCTCTTTCTTTTTTGAATTTGAATTTGAACGTTTAATTTCACTTAACAGGTACCCGTTATTCATAGTGGTGATCGTACCGGTTTTCGTATGGCTTCCGGGGTAGACTCCCAGTCCGGTCGATATCTAAATGATTAATTTAGATACTCGACTCGAGACTGGCTGTTTGCGTATTCGTCTTTGCACTTGTTTCAGAAGAACGGCACAGCACTGGAGTGGAGCTGTGATTAAAGACGAGAGATAATACATATTAGAAAAATATGTTAAATTTGACTGACCTCGTGGTTGAGTGGTTATAGACCTTGACTGCAAAACCGGAGGTCGTGGGTTAGATTCCCACCCAGGACAAACATTTATGTGATGAGCACATTTGTTTGTTCTGTCTGGGCGTAATAAAAATATCTATATAAGTACTATATCGTATGTATCTATGTATGTTTATCAGCTGTCCGGTTAACATAACACAGGCAT
>DWGJ01001691.1:0-18602 GCA_018246895.1 Aspitha aspitha aspitha
TCTAAATGTTTCATCTACGTAAATGATGATTTTCATAGAAAACTGCATCATTGGTAATTACTCCGTCTGTACATACTACATATTACATTGTAAACTGAAATAAGTCTGAAGACTTTTTTAAAATACCTTTTACAGTGTTTTCTTCTGGCAAAAGACTAATTATTACATTGATTTAAAAGAATATTAAATACTTTGCCTATATATGCTTTTAGAATCGACCAATACAAATTCTTTATTTTTTTATGATTTATTGCAGTCGCGAGTACAAATCTGTAAAACTTTAAACGCGTTTTCCCACAAATTTGAAATTTTGCGTTATTCCGGTTTTTGAATGAGCCTGCGATATATAGGTACCATTAAGGAGACAAAAGAGGCAAGTAATAATACGATTACTCCACTAAATGAGATTCTATCACAAGATTCTTTAGCGCTTAGCTTCGCTGGGTATTAACAAATGTAGACGACTAATAATTTTGTAAAACCTAATTGTCCAATACTGGGTGCAGTCGAATTCTATGAATGTATCACCTGTGCTTGTTTTGTGTCATAAACAAGGGTAAAATATTGGCCTTTGGAATTATTATAATACGAATCATAAATAAGGCATATTGGAAGTTCTAATCTTATCAGATAAGTATACTTCACAGTAATATGAGTATTGGTCATCGAATGCAAATCACTAGGATTTGTAAATACGCATCGTTTACACGAGCATTAGTAGTTTAATGTACAATGACATGGGCGATAAAATATTAGGTTTTGTAAACAGAGATTTTCGAACATATGATAAAGTAGATAAAGCTGCAGAATAATAGATGTAATATAATAGCGATGGCTTGGAAAGCATTATGCAGGATAATGCTGGCTGCAGTTTTGACACATAAGGTATTTGACTAGTGTTGTAAATTCGATTGTCAAGACGCGTAGTTACGAGTAGTAGGCAGGCCTAAACTAGACCATTTCTAGCTTTCCTTTCCACCTTCCGCGGCGCTAAGTAACTTAAATATGTCCTCATTTACACGAAAATGTTCTCGGCATGTCTTAATAATAGCCTGATAGCCACAAATATGTATATCAGACAACATTGCGTAGGTACTATTCAATCAATCTAGGTGGCGTCAAATATATGTCGGATAGGAAACCTCTCAAGGATACATGAAAGCAATAATGAACTGTCTTTATTAATGAAAATGTTATGATCTTGCCCTAATTGTGATATATAACTGTCTGTATTTGCTAATTTATCTTTTTTTGGTAATTCTGGAATTTGTACACCCTATGTAAATAGGTAGTCGTTTATATTAAATTATTACGATTCCACTCACTAAACGAAAGGCATTTGTGGTTAGCTATTGTTAACGAATGACGATAATATTTCATGAAAGATATGTCTAGACATGTTGCCGTTTCAAGTGATGACTATTTGTGCAAAAAATAGCTTACGATGTACGTAGGTAAAGCAAACATGCGCTACCAGTGATCTGGGCATTTTGCTACAGGCGAGAATTTTGGCTGGCATAACAGTAGATGAATAATATAAAAATATAAAAATAGATAGAATAGATATACGTACAAATTTGTTTATTTTATTATAGAAATACTGAGTTGACAAAAATGTTCTCGTAACGTTCTTTAACCTAAAATCTCACTGAAAGTAGAGTAAGTCGTCTAAATATAGATAGGCACCGTCTTCGTTGTATAATCTTTACGTAGTATCTAAACGTGAAAACTGTTTATATTACTAAATATGATTTTCACGTAAAGGACACGTCACGGAGAAGGCAAATAATTTTGTATAGATAAGACATGTAGATATAAAACGTAGAGGCTCGAGAATCGAGGGGCAGGGGCCGGCAGTTGGCGCCTGCGCGTCGGATACGAAAAGCGAAGAGCGGTTGAATAGGTATCGTCTTCTGTCGCCACTCGCCGGTATGAACAGCCGTCAACTTCGTCGCATCGCCGCTGCCGGCAGGCCGGTGCTGAAACAACCCCCGGCCTTCGTCTGTTATCGCCAGTACAGCCAAGTGAGACCCGTCTATGTAATAGACGTGAGTGTCCCTTCCGTGAACGTTTTTGTATGTTATGTATTCTATTAACATGGAGTGTCCGTGTTTTGGTTTAATGGTGGTTGCTTCCGTGGGATAAAGGTTACTTGTAGAATGAATACACCTGGTGGAATTTCATTCTTTTTTCATTCCGTATTGTCACGTTTAAAAATTGCTTTTCAAGGGCCGATTTAATGCTTAGTGGTAATAGGTGTACGGAGGTTGTAATTTTGAAAATATTATAATATTTTTAATTGAAATGTATCGTTGTTTCAGAAATGGCGCAATTCTGCACCAAACTTCTATGCCTTTCAGTCTATAGACATGAGGTAAGCATACATAGGATACTCGGTACATTATAACACATGTCACGGCGGCGGTCGTTAGGAAAAAGTCAAACACGCAATTGGCTATAATTACTCTACAAGTGTATGTATATCGTATATGGGACATTTTAAATCAATGCACGGAACGAAGAGATCCATTAAAAATAAATTGAAACATGATCGACTCCTATCGATTTGTGTAAGTGTAGACGTATAGATGAGACCGCACTCGGCGCCGGGCAGCTCCGCGCCGTCGCGCCCGCAGCCGGCACCATCCAATTCACCCTTGACATTTAAAATGCAGTTCCACTCGCACACAAATGTACATAGGTTACAAAACCTATAGCTACATATAAGAATAGGGAAATGATGCAGTTATGTAAGCTCAATTCCATCGATTTCAATTTACATTTAATTGTGGGTAACGACATCTACTTGACGACGAATATAAATATCATGTTAATTGTTGTTCAAGTGGCGATGTACATAAATAAACTATATCAATAGCAATACGTGAATCGAGATATATCACATTACACATCTAATAAATTGTGTGTTCACGTTTCATGGTGCAGGCACTACTCATTCGTGCACAACCTCGATCCAATATCGTGAGTAAGAGTCCGTAACTGCATGGTCCATGTTTACTGTAGTGCTGACATCATTGTAATCGTATTAAGATTTTTTTTCTTTCCAGTTTTTTATGCTTTCTTTTAATGACCTTTACTTTATGCTTTCGTATTTAGTAACATTGTCAACTTGGCTAGTTCTGAACAGAACCTTAGAACAAAAGTAGGTAGGTACTTGGTAGATATATGTTTGTTTCGTAATTATTATAGTTATTTTATATTAGCAAAGACTGCAGTTACACCTTAAATACTTTAGTATTATATACATGTTTAGAATATACAAAGAATTGTTGAAAAATGTGAATTATTTAGTTCATTGTGTTGAAACGTTGCCAAAAATTAGCGTCAGGTGACTACTTAGTGCGCGTGTGACCGGGTTCTACGTCGTAGACACACCCGCCTCACGTCAACTCCGTGTACACAAATTATTTACATTGTATTATTAGAACACGACGATACACCTGTCATAGCCCTGCCTAGAAATCCCCAGATCATGTTTGTTTTAGTGTACTAACATAAATTAGTTAGCGATTATGAACTATATTATGTTTATATATACATAGGTAGTATTTAACATTTCAACGCGTCACATGAATGCATGATCAGTTTCAATGTCCACGAGACGAATGTATATAACAAGCCATTAGCCGTATTATAGTAATCTTTAAATAAAATTTCTCAGGGTCCGCGAAGGTTCACACAAAAATGCCGACGATGTTTTATTTGACATGTTCAAAAATGAAGACACCGGTCTTCTGCCCGTTGGAAAGTTTTTAGCTGTAAGTGTACCTAGTTGTTACATGAATGTGTGTTAAGCTCCAACAAGTATTACATTTTTTAAAGTATTTTATTATATAAATAAGTACTACTTAAATATCTGTATATAGCAGTTGATGAATAAATGTGCATTTGCCATAAATGTGTAGAAGTAAATGAATAAATATGTTACAAAAAGTCCAACCACAACAATTGAATTCACCTCTGGTACTAACCAGGCGCCAGGTGGTGACAGCATTGAGGTTGCGTTCGAATCACATTTCCTACGATCTTTTTTTTATATCTGATGAAGATGCAGACCCTATCTGCAAATTGTCCGTCCAAGATTGACAATTTCGCAAGTTATAATTATTATTGTTACATCGCGCCAGCTCCGCAAACGGAATAAGAATTAGTAAATGATATTAATTAATGTTACCGATTATTTAGACGAAGTAATTCAATGGGTATTTCAATATTTTTCAGGCCTTAAGAACAACAGGAATAAGAAAAAATGATGCTCGCGTGAAAGAAGTTATGCAAAATTTATACAAAGTTCACAAGGAGTCTAACTTGGAAGGAGGTTCTCCAGAAACACTTAAATTAGACAGGAAGACATTTAAGGAAGTTATTGCTCCAAATATTGTTTTGATAACAAGAGCTTTTAGAAGCCAATTCGTGATTCCGGATTTCCAAGATTTTATTAAGGATATAGAAGAGATGTACTGGTCTGCTAAGAGCAACACAGATGGTAAAGTAGCAAGCTACATACCTCAACTGGCAAGAGCGAGTTCTGAAAATTGGGGAGTCAGTGTATGTACAATTGATGGTCAAAGATTTTCTATAGGTAAGTTTACATATTGACTAAAAACCTAAATAAAACAGGGCTTTTAAATTAGGTATTATGAATACAGCAAAAGATAGGACAAAAATCAGTGCAATATCTAAATAATTCACTTTCAGGTGACGTGAACGTTCCCTTCACCCTACAGTCGTGCAGCAAGCCATTGACTTATGCTATGGCTCTCGAGACTTTAGGCCCGGATGTCGTACATAAATATGTTGGTACAGAGCCAAGCGGACGCAATTTCAATGAACTTGTCTTAGACTACAACAGTATGTACAATAATTTGGTCCTTCATACGTAATGTTTTATAATTTAAATAAAAAAAATAAACTTATGACATATCTTAACGAAATTCGTTCACAGTGAAGCCACACAATCCAATGATTAACGCAGGGGCAATTTTGGTATGTTCATTGTTAAAAAGTTTAGACAAACCGGAGATGACGCTCGCTGAGAAGTTCGACTACGTCATGTCGTTCTTTAGTCGGCTCGCTGGCAATGAAGTGTTGGGTTTCAACAACGCCGTATTTTTGTCGGAGCGTGAAGCTGCAGACCGTAATTATGCTCTAGGATTTTACATGCGCGAGCACAAATGCTACCCTGAGAAAACTAACCTTCGCGAATGCATGGATTTCTATTTTCAGGTGCGCATATAATAAGGCGTTTATCTGACAATAACATTATTTTAAAATATCAAATCACACATCATTACAACTCAATTTGTCTTTTGCAGTGCTGCTCAATGGAGGCAAATTGTGACATAATGTCAATAATGGCCGCTACGCTAGCAAATGGTGGTATCTGTCCTATTACTGATGAAAAAGTATTGAGACCAGATTCTGTTCGCAATGTCCTTTCTTTAATGCATAGCTGTGGAATGTACGATTATTCTGGCCAATTCGCGTTTAAAGTCGGGCTTCCTGCTAAATCTGGCGTGTCCGGAGCCATGTTAATAGTTGTGCCAAACGTGATGGGAATCTGTACCTGGTCTCCACCATTGGATCCTCTTGGTAATAGTTGCAGAGGTCTTCAATTTTGTGAGGTACGTTTTTCACGTTAAATGTCTAGTCTAAATATAACAGATCAACATTTTAAATAGTCACAATAGAGGCTTTAATATAAACTCCATTACTGAAATTTACAGGAATTAATACAGAGATTCAATTTCCATAAATACGACAACATTCGTTATGCAAGTCACAAAAAAGATCCTCGTAGGTACAAATTTGAATCTACCGGACTAAGCATCGTCAATCTTCTATTTTCTGCTGCCAGTGGAGATCTTAGCGCATTAAGAAGGTAAACTGTTGTCGAAGTACCTATCTCGTTAAGATAAATCAACAGTGCTAAGATTCTTACTTAGTCAGTTATCTGAATTTTATTTTTTAATATTTATCAGCGACTCGTCAGATTCTGAATCAGTTCAGTCTGAGTCGGATCCTCCAGTACTTGCTGTGCCGACGAAACCTCCTACTACAGAATAAATAAAACATTGAGCAAGTAAAGTTAAGATCAGTCGACTTTAAATATGATTGCATTCGATCATATCAATAGAATTCGTAGCTTTAGCTCACTGAAGTAAAAATATCTTAGCACTCTGAGTTTTACACAAATACAGATGTTGAATATACACATACAATAGATTATACATACAATACAAATTACCATTGAAAAATATATTAGAGTGAATAAAAACATTGTAGGCATTTGAGATGGGTACCAGGTTGGAGGTGTTGAGATATTTTCTTGTGCAAACTATATTTTATTGTTATTATTTTTTTCCAAATACGCTGGACTTTTTAAGACCAAAAATATTTGTAAAGCCTTTTATGCAAAGCAGTAAACCGTCTTTCAGCCTTTATCTGTATTGGCTAATATCAGATCCCATAGTAGTATCATCATAACATGACTATTGTAGACTTTTTCTCTCGCTACAATCGATATCTACTTATGCTTGCATTAGTTCATTTAAACTTCAAACATTAGCCATACCATACATACCCGTGTTGACCAAAATTTCAGACACCACTTATCTGGAATGGACATGACTTTGGCGGACTATGACGGCAGAACAGCGTTGCACTTGGCAGCTGCTGAGGGTCACCTTGCTTGTGTAGACTTCCTCCTTGCTCAATGTTCGGTACCTCATGAGCCTCGAGATCGGTGGGGCAGCCGCCCTCTTAACGAAGCAGAAACTTTCGGCCACACAGCCGTTGTTCAGTATTTAAAAGATTGGGAACAAGCCCATCCTATCGATCAAACGAAACCAGACCCTTCCAATTCAACCGTAGACGAAATTCTGGACGTGAACCCGGAAGGAAAAAATGCCGATAAAGATTCAGACATACAGGAAATTGTATCTCGCAATGGGGATAAAATTCAATAATCCCACATTTTTCGTAGTACGTATGACTGTTTATTGTGTTTAAAATCCAGTATTTGCAATACGTATAAGTAGGTTATACAAATAACAATATTAAAAAGGTAAATAAAACCTTTACCTTTTACCTCATGTACGTATTTTAGCATATTATGGTTTAGTTATTATATGTAAGTAAACACAATTATGTGTGATTACCAAGCGGAGCTTTTAGTGTTTTTGTTGCTATTTTTATATTGTTAGTACTAATATTTTGTTAAATTCGTAAACAATGTGTTGCAAGTAACCAAAGATCGCTCTACTTGCAAACCTATTTTTAAAATACTTATATAAAACAGTTCACAATAGGTTCTTCAGTTCTATTGACTTTACGTACGTTAACTATCGGTAAATATACTGTATTCAGGGTATCAAAGGAAACCATGAATCTAAGTAGATAAATATTCAGTGTTAATAACTGGGATTCGTTAATGATATTAACTAATTATGTGTGTATCCTAAACTGAAAATATTTCTGTACAACGTTCTATATGTGATTATCAAGAGAATATGCAACGTTGAATTCTTAGTGCTTAATATAATGTACATACCTATATATTTAGAACAAGTGTAAGAATCTCATTTTAAAATATGTTGAGAATCACATAGGAACACAGGCGTTGTTTTTATTTATTCGCATTAAATCATTCGTAGTAGCACGGAGTCCCTGTGATATTTTTTATTTCAATGTTGTTTACGTGCATATATATTTTTATGTTCAGTATGGTAACAGAAGGTTAAGTTATAACATAAAATGCTGAGGCATACAAATGGATTCATATACATTAGGAGGTATATGGTGTAAATAAATAATTGTTGAGATCACACACTTACCACTGTATATTGATCTATATAAAATACACATTTAATATTAACATTCCAAATAAAATCTTGTTTCAACTCATACAAAATGATTTATAATGTTTTACTTGCCATTTTTAAAAGCTAAATAAACATAAAATACCTACGTGAACTTTGGACTTTCTAAATTTCATGTTGCACTAATATTTATAAATTTTAATATTATGATTCTATCCAATTAAGACAATAAATATGTAGGTGTTTAAATAGGTGTGTTACACAGAACTATTTTGCTGTCCAAATATATTGTCAATTAAATGAAATTGGTGTTTTCATTTCTAATGTTGTCAAAGATGGGTAGCTACAATATATTCCACCTTCACAGTGTCACCTCAGAAAAAATATCATTGTTTTAAAATTAAAATGCCTCTCTCAGTACTCATTATATATTAAGCTCTGGATAGATCCACTGAATTCCTAATCGAGTGCTAGTAGTACACACAAATACAAATTATGCTGCATTAAGCAAGGAAAGTATAAGAATTCCATACTTTACATTTCAATAATCAATGCTCTATTTCAGTAATTTTATAATATAATATTTAAATACAATTAGTTCAATAAACAGTTTTCACCTTCTGCATATTGATAGTATTATTTGTTATTGTTTCTTCTTAAACTACACTATTTATTCCAGTACACAAATCTCATAATAAATTTTATATCCTTAATGACCTGGATATATTTAAAGTAATTTTAACTAATTTAATACTTCAAAACTAAATAACTTCTAGGCAGTTAGTAGAAGGGAAATACGATAAAGTTTCTAATCGAGATATTTTTTAAGATTAATTCATTGTTATTAACTATATTACATTTTTATCTGAATTCACATATTTTCATTTATTGTAGGGCGAACTGGTGTGGAGACAATGCCTAATAATTTACAGTCAGCCTCTAAAAGTGTCAAGTCTTTGCTGGAGCCAAGAAACCGCGAGGACAGTTCAAGATCCTTGATTTGCAGCCTCACTCTTGTTCCTCGCACATACTCCTCCCCTCTAGTGGTTGGTCTTGTACACACACAATGAAATTTCCAACCAAAGTCAATATACAGGTCATCTTGAACTGTATGAAATATTTTTCCGACCACAATTTTACCCACCGGGTCACCCAACTGTAACAAATGCATAGTAGTTTAATAAGTTTACTATTAGAATACTGAGAAGATACTTTGACAAAGCTAGACAGAGAGAGTTAAACTGGGCAAACTTTTATAGAATCATATTTTAAAGTGAAATGGTGTACCAGTGGCAGTACCAACATGAGTGCTTAGGTGAATGTCTTATGCTTAATTTGTTAAATTGATGTTAATGAAATGCATATAACGAGTAAAGCATCCTTATTTAGGTTATCTGACTATTTTTAGGACTTTGTTTATAAAAAGAGCCTGGTGTCTACAAAGGAGCTCAAAACTGTAGGTGATTATTATCTAACAAAAGATCGCAGACCTGGGACGACTCAAGTCTCTTAGGGCCATTTCTTCAAACTTGTTTCGAAGAATCATAGAGTCAATACTCATCGTTTTTGCATAGAAAAATAGTAACCAAGATCAAGATGTTAAAGTTATTATGGAAATACTCACATCAACTAATTTAGATTTTCGGAGAAGGGTGGCAAACGTTTCATTTTGATCGCTTTCACCTTCTAGCATTTGCGTTTGCTTCTCATATGATTTAGCAAATCCGCTTATTCTATTTGTAGTTATATCAACATTATCATTTTTCTCAGTATTGTACAGTTTGGGCGTATTATTAAACAAACAAGCCTTAAATTTCACTGGTTGTCGTAAGTTCCTACATATTTTTAAAGAGTTATACATAGTTGATATATTAATTATTAAATGAAAAAAACCTATATGATAAGATTCTTTAAGTAAATTTGTGTAAGAACTTGACTATAACATACTCTTTGTCACTACGACTTAATAAGTTCGAATAAATTATCAATTCTTTTACGATTTTAGTTACGAATTGCCTAATGTGCTAACTCGGCTAACTCCTAACCTCAATAATTTTGCCAAAAAATTATTTTACGTCAACGTCAACCACTTTTTTTTATCAGCTGAATGAGCAGCAAAAGCAAGTTGTTTCATTATGTAGCCTTTTCCTTAAAGACTATTAAATAGTCGTTTGGTATATATCATAACTATCAATAAAATTAATATGTATATTTATTACTCTTACTTTCTAGGTACTTTATTTAATGGATTCTTCGTTATTTAGCATATGTAAATAGCTTTTCACAAATACAATTGGCATACTTTTATCGTATTATATGCGTTATTTATTTGTCAATGTCAAACTGACAAACTATAAACACGCACAGCTAACGTCAAAAACGGAACAAATTCTGATATGGGAAAACGTTAAATATCTCAAAATGACTGAAGATCTAGATTCTAAGGACTCACAGTCCGATTCGGGCAGCAAGACATTCGTTAATAAAAGCAAAGATAAGGTATTGAAAACACATCGACCTCTGACAAAGGTAATGACTTGTTGTGCATATTGGTACTAAGGTCTTTTTAATGAAATTAGGTCTTCTAGTAGCTAACCCCGTTTCCTTTCCAGATAATCCTTCGACGTTTGCCACCTACTATGACGGAGGAAGCATTTTTAGAACAAGTTTCTCCAATTCCAGAACACGATCATTTTTATTTTGCCAAACCTGACACATCCCTCGGCAACAATATATTTGCAAGAGCATACATAAATTTTGTTAACGTGGATGATATCTATTTATTTCGAGATAAATTTGATGGATATGTATTTTTAGACGAAAAAGGTAAGTCTTTCATTATCGGTTGTTAAACACACTTGTCTATATTGATTTTATTATAAATTTTATTGTGATAAACATACCGTTCCGTTACATTTGTTTTTTACAGGACTTGAGTATGTAGGCATAGTTGAGTACGCTCCATTTCAAAGGGTTCCCAAGAAAAAGAAGAAAAAGGACCCTAAATGTGGAACTATTGAAAGTGACCCAGTTTATCAAGAGTTTTTAGATAACCTCAATAAAGATCAGGAGGTTGATAACCAACCGAAACTGGAATACTCATACCCAATCGGAGATGGTGAGCACACCTGTACAAGGGTGACTGTATACCTTGTATCTGTGATCACAACGTTATCGCCCATTAGCAACTAACTGAAGGGCACCTGTTTCTATATATAGCAGAGATAATTAAATGCTGCATATATTAGACACTTTTGAACTCGTTCATCAGAAGCTTCTGAACCATTCAGAAGGTCATTTTGTGATTCACAATCAGTTTAAATACATACCTGTTTATTTTATGAAATTTACAGGTTAATGCTTTGTCTGTTTTATTCCTTATAGTGTATGTACCTTGTTTCTGTTTTAATAACTTGAACTGCTGTTATGCAGGTCTCCTGAAAACAAAAATTGTGTACTAGCAATAAGGGTTAAACTTTTAATTACAGTTATACCTCTTAATATTGATATTAAAAATTACAGGACAAGATAAAAAAACACAGTCCACTCCACTTTTGGAGTATTTAGCATCACGTAAACAGGATAAGAGAAGTCGTGATGAACGTAGAAGAAGAGAAAATGACAAAAGGAAGATGAGAATTGAAAGGAAAACTAAAGATGGATTTATTAGAGTATGTTGCTATTTTTTATCATTATTTCTTTTAAATTAATTACAGTCATATATTAACTATTGTGTTAAATATTTATAAAATCACTAGTGGACCTGACCACGTGTTGCCATGCCGTTATATTGTGTCAAATCATGTAAGTCAATTATTGTGCATTCAGAAATTAATTCTATGTAAATACTAGTGGCCCCTCCCCGGCTTCGCACAGGTATAAAACAGTATTTCTCCACTATTTAATAGATGTAGGAGCTTAAAAAATGGAGTAACTTCTCCCGTTTACCCAACATCTCTCTTCACTGCTCTGCTCCTATTGATGTAGCGTGATGAAAAGTATACTATAATTAGCTCAGGAGTATGAAAAGTAATTGTACCAAGTTTTGTTAAAATCTGTTTTGTTTGTATAACGCTTATAAAGACAGACAGACAGACAGACAAAAATTTTACTGATTGCATTTTTGGCATCAGTATTGATCCCTAATCACCCCGTGATAGTTATTTTGAAAATATATTTGATTTACAGAATTGACCTCTCTACAGATTTATTACAAGTTTAGATTTATTGACAATTGACATTTATTATTTATTTATTTTATAAAAACTATCCTATCTTTTAAGTGGGATCAAATAATAGATATGTACAAAATTTCATTGAAATTGGTTCAGTGGTTTCAGAGAATTTCGCAAACGAACATTGTGACACAGGATATTTATATATATAACATATTTATTGTTAACAAAGCCAATACCTTTCACTACTTATAATTTTTGTCATTAAGTTCGATATAAGATTTTTAAAAGCTAACATTATATAGAGATATGGTGACTTATCTGAAGATGATGCCAACAATGACACCTATGACTATCACAGTTACAAACAGTATCAAAATCTGTGGCTTAGTGATAGAAAAGGTTATCACAAAAATAGACCTACACCTGTCATACATCAGACTGAACTGAACTGTTTGCACGGCTCAGATGAATTTATTAGTACTGACTCTGATTGGGACAGCCATTTTCCGGCTTTGGCTACCAAAACCCACAATACTTTCACCCTATCATCTGCCAAGCTTTCCGTTAACAAGGAAATACAAGAAGGGATTCAAAAAAGTGGTGGTGACACTTACTTCAAGGTTTTCAATGTTTTTGTCTAAAAAGTAATATAGGCATATTATGGCAAAATATTTTTGTTGTACATTGTTGTGTGTGTCACTAAATTTATTAAATTGTAGTGTAATATATTAAATATTTCATTTACACAAAGAAGTATTGTAAACAGATACTATGTAGTCATTGACACAGCTCAGCAACCAAGAGGTAGTATTAGTTGTTATATTTATAGTGTAATGGCATATTATGTATGTTTATGATTTGTTTAATCTTATAAAAATAACGATTTTTAGGAAGAAGATGAGATAATAGAGGTAGATGTTAAGAAAGTCAAGCCAAGAGAATGGGAAAGGGAAAAATTAAATGTAGATTTAAGAGATGATCAAGTAAAGTCTGACACTAAAGATGGAACTGTATTTGAATCTAAATCATATAAAGATCAACGTAAGCCTAGCACTAGTGCTAATGTAGATAAAAGAAAGAAGATAGAATTTGAAAAGAAAGAAAGCAATTTTAAAGTAGAAGATGCTGATCAAGGTGAAGATGATAGAGGTTTTAAAAAAGATAAACGAGACAAATTTAAGGAATCTCCCCGTGAACAGAAGAGCAAAAAATACAGTGATACTAGGAAAGAAAGAATTAAGCAGACAGACTGTGCAAAAAACGAAAAACTGTCTGTTATAAGTAAAATTATGAGTTTAGAAGGCAAAGCGAAATCATTGAACCATGATGATATCAAACCTTTCACTCAATTACCCCAAGTAAAGACAGATGACTTAGTTAAAATCATTGAAAGTATGGATAAAAAAGTAAAACTCGAAGAGAACCATGTAGATGCAAAATCAAATAGGGTTATTAATGATGATACTGTTAAACCATCAACATCCCAAGTTGATCGTAAACCAGATTCAGTATCAGTAGTAGCTTGTAGCTCAAAAGTAAGAAGAGAGAGTGTGGAATCTGACGATACAACTATCAGTGAAGATATAGAGCTAAGGAGACAAAGGTCCATTGAAGATAGAGGTAAATCTACAGAGCGTGAGGGGTCTGAAGAAAAAGACAGAGGTGAAGGAAGTGATCGTCGCACAGAACGTAGAATTAGAAACAAGGTAAGCTGTCGACTAACCTATAGAGTAACAAAATTAGAATTTGGCTATTTTCATTCATTTTTATTTTTCATCACAAACAAATTTAAAGCTCTTTTTCAAATTTAATTTTGAGTAATAACTTTAGAGTAGGGGCTACCCAGAATTTCTATTTTTAGCATCAGTAATATACTTGATCTATACTACATCGGGCTTGTCATGCCAAACCCTCACAAATTGCCAGAGAATGTAACTTGTGTGTGCTCATAGGTGTGTAGCTACTTCGATAAAAGGTGACATAATAAAAAGGGACTTGCACTTTGTGATAAACAGCGAGCATTTTTTTGAAAACTTAACACGACATGTTAAATAATATACTCATTATAAAATTATCTTTATTCTTATATTATCAACAATGTTTTAGGATCGGCCGAGCCTTCCCATATACCAGCCCGGGATGGGTAAATTCAGCAAACAACGAATGGCAAAGGAAAAGGACAGTGTACCATCAACATCAACTGCAAGAACGGTCAGTGACAGTGAAAAACGGGATACCTGAGAACAGCTTCATGATTCCCAAAGTTTGGACAACGTTAAACAGAATAACCCAAAGGCTGGCTACCGATAATTGTGTCGCAGTAGAGAGGACACCTAAATTGGCCAACTGCGGGAACGATTAATCGTGTTTATTGTATGTTGTTATTTTTATTGTTTAGTTTACATGCAGCGTCGATCGATGGAGGTTTCATAATAGCTATTAAAATCATCGTAACAGACCACTGTTATTTCATATTTTTAGCTTGTGATCATTTAGTTCCGATTGTTTAATTTCCTTTAAATATAATTCAATTTTAAACGGATCTCGAGTATTTCATTTCAATATCTTTTATGCCCACATTATTAACATAATAATCATTCTTGGTTAGGTTTATTGCCAGCTAAATGTACTTTTTTTAGTGAAAATTTATGTCGCAATAAATTTTTCATTAATTAAAGAAACTTGTACGTAATGATATTTAGAGGTCACATCACAGTAAAAAGCTAAATGTATAAGAAAATATTTATAGAAAAATATACATTTGTGATATTACATTGTGTAACGTGTCTTTGGCAATTATAAATTAGTGGCCCCGTTTATTTTACAGGACTATACTATACAGGACAGGATATGTAATTATACAAATCGCTATTTCGATACTTAAGGTGCGTTGTAAAATTTAATTGCAAGCAATTTACACTATATTATTTCACCATCAAGTCTCAAGAGTTTATACAATATCCCGCATAGTACCAGACAATAAAACTATACTGTAATGAGTAATGTGGAGTTCATCACTTCAAAACAAAATATGTACCTAGTAGGTACCTACTATGTAAATATGTATGTATCTATAAATTAGTAATAATGATGGCACTTAGTGTCAAAAACTCGAACAATGAATTTTGATCAACATGAACATTTGCTTCTTAAATTATAATTATTTGCCAAGCATTAATATCTCACATTTGTATCCGAAAATTAAACATTCAACGATAATAATATAACTAGTCAGCCTTTCAAGCCTCTAACAATTTTATTGGGTAATTGCCCGTATTCTAAAGTATAACGGATAAATAACTACTTTTTCTTAACACACTTAACACTAAAGGAAGATCTTGGTTACACACTATACGCTAAGCGTGCGCTAACAAAGTGCGTAGCGTAAATTACCTTTATACCTTACACCTATAAGTAAATACCTACCATTAAACATTTTATTGTCAAATAAACACATTACATTACGAGTAATCAATTATTACATTACGAGTTAAAGTTAAACGATCCCGTTTTGTTAAAATTCAAGAGCTAAATGTGAGCTATGGGATCGGCGACTAATATTGTATAAGTAAATTAATTACATCTTTGGTCCCGTATTGTACTTATATAAATTAATTAGGAAACATCACGATCAGATATTTTAAAGATTAAGGACGGTATACAACAATTTCGGTCACAATATTATGCAATTGCTTAAATAGAGTAGTTTTTTCTTATTTACGACATTTATAATCTTGACAAATATATCAAATTGCTCATTCTATCTGTTAATTTCAGTGATTCAGTATAAGGTATTATTTACGTGACGTCTTTAAGTAATCCGGCAATAACATGCGGGTCTACTGCGTGAGATGGTAAAGATTTCTTAATTTCCGTAGCCGCTCTCTTCGTCTGAGCTACATTATGTCGGTGCATAATGTACAGAAGTAAAACGAAGCCGACCAGGAAACCAGCTAATCCACCGCCGATTGTCAGCCACGTACGACGCGAACCTCTTACATTCTTTACCTGGAACAATTTATACATTCTTGTACATACGAGTACCTGCTCCGCATAGCACAATAAATTGTGATATCGCTGAGATCCATATGCTAATTAAGTGAATTTGCAAAAAGCACAACCTAAGTTAAATGGAGATATAGTAGGGATTTCTTGAAAAGTAACCTTGTTTAATAATGAAAATATTAATTTAAAAATGTTCTGGGACTTCAGAATTTTACCATAAAAACAACGATACTACATTGTTTTTTTGCGAACTCTCCGTAAAGAATTATCTAATCTATACTTAGTAAAGGCTAGTTTGGTTTTATGGCTAGTTAGCGATACCTGAGAATAGACCGATTCGCATCGATGGTAGGTGGAGTTGAGAACAGCTGAACTTTCCAGTCGAGGACAGTTGTCAAATTCTGTAAAGTAAAACACGTGTAATACAATATATGTATTTGTTTATTATCTACAAGTGTTGTACCCAGTCGTACTATGCTGTGGGTACAAGTAAAATGAAGTAGGTACGAATATTCTTACCTCTAGAATTTAATCTATTGTAATCGCTCAATTGGAAATATACATTCTTCTCTTGAAACCACGTAATCGTTAATTTTATGGTACAGAGTTTTAATTTGTCAATGGAATCGGTCAAGTCAACCTTTTTTAGCCTGCACATTGCACTGAAGTGTTGCGGTTCCAGTGTCTCGAGCGGATTATGAGAAACATTGTACAGCAACAATTGCGGTAAAATACCCCAGTCGGGCAACATCTTTATCTTGCTGTCTGATATATCCAGAAGCTCTAGTGGAGCTTGAATAGGTTTTGTTATTTTAAGATCATGTAAACTAAGGTGGAGCAACGGATTTCCATTAAGATATAATTTAGTTAGAGACGGCAGCTGAAACATCGAATCGGGAAGTTCCAATATGACGTTATTCGAGAGATCCAAAGTCTCAAGCCTAGTTAGCGACGAAAGTGCGTGTTCTTCAATTAGATATATTTGATTTTCTGCCAAATAAAGGAACTTTATACTGGAATATCCGTAAAATGTGTCTGAGTGAATTTCTTGTAATTTGTTGTCGCTGAAATCTAGAATCTGAAATAGAAATGTTAAAAAATATTACTTTTGGATCCCACGATACTGGTTTTGACGTGGATTCAAAATATAAACAGACATTTGACTCTTATTGTGATTGTCACGTGCTCCGAATGGAATGTTATTATACGTTATTAACATATATCACATTTCAGTCATTCTAGGAAATATAACATGAAACTGTAATTAAAGGTATGTGTATAAGATAAGAAGTGATTAGATAATGGCACTAGATTATGACTTGTACAATGCATCAAAGCTATACAAATAAAATAAGGATATTTATCACAACATTAATGTTTCTAACAATAGATTTACTTTGACCAGATCTAGAAATCAATAAAATTATGTTGAAGACAAGAAGCTTTTAGGATGGAACCCAAAATGTATCAAGCCGCGTTATCTCTAATAATAAATATAGTCAGATAATAGATCTGTTTATTTACGTATTCTTAGTGTTTTCAACACATATATGTAGATTAGTGTAATTTAGGTTTGCTTGTATAGTCAATTACCTACTATCTATATCTTTTTTCATATCACATCAAATTTTTACCAAATCGTTTGTCATTTTCAGCTCATCTACTACATCTACTACGCACATCTAGCCAGGGCTTTAGGGCATTAATTTTACCGCATACAAAACAAATTATAACTTACAGCAAATCCAAAGAGATTGATAGAAAGCAACTGACTGATAATAACGAATTGTCCGATAGCAAAAAAAAACTTTTTGTTCAGAGACCTACATTTTATTTTACCTCTTTACAAGCTATATATTATATTTTATCTGTGTATTAAAACAACGTAAGATTATCTCGGATGCCAGTGATAGATCTTGTTCAAAAAATATTTACTCATTTAGTACATATAAGTGTTACAATGTGTACTATTCTAAGGTAGCAGTGCTACGCGGAAAATGTAGGTGGTGTTAGAAAATATAGGAAAGTATAGGTTTTTGATGCCTCTTCAACTTTAACAATTTCTATTTTGGTCTCTACCCGAAAACTTTGCCAAACACCTTGATAAAGGAAGCTTTGTCAAACTTTGTCAAACACTTTTGACAAAGCGTTTCGAATGTAGAATTGATCTGAAAATGCTTGTTGAAATTACTGACCTCAATACCGCCCCTGAGGTTAGGAATTTTAGTGAGCCGTAGTCCACCACAGTGAGCTCCGTACATGTCGTATGCGTATTCGTAGGTACATCGTGATGGCTGCGATGACAGCACGTCGAGATCCGTCACCTCTTTAGCACAAGCGCAACAGATTACCGTCGTCGCGAGCAGCAGGCTTTTTTGTATTCTGAAAAGAAATTTAGATTATTTAACGAGTAAGTTCCGGGGAAGTACCACCGCCACACCTATTTCTGCCGTGAAGCAGTTGTTTCTGTGTTTCGGTCCGAAGGGTGTGGATGCCGGTCGACTTGTATACCAGAGGCGACCATCTTAGTCCTCAAGAGTAGCAACGCATCTGTGACCGACTTCTGACAGGGTAACTA
>DWGJ01001692.1:0-18599 GCA_018246895.1 Aspitha aspitha aspitha
GTATGTCATTTATAAAGTAACCAACAGATGGCGTCATTATCTACATATATCATCATCATTTGAAATTAGGGTTTTTACTATTACTAAATTGTTAAATACTAAGGCCAAAGGTTTCACATATCGACGAGTTCCTGCACAGATACTGAACTATCCTCTGTATTATCCTCCTCTGCGGTCAAAACAAACGGCACTAAAATGTTGCAGGTAAATTACACTTTATTACTAGTACCGGGATGAACGAACATTGTTCGGTGGTTTTTTTTAATACATCATGTCTTTTTAGAATTATATTCATTTATAACTACAAAAAGAAAGAATTCGAAAAAAAGAGAAAAGAAACTTTTGGACGGAGATTTGAAGCCGGGTTTTCTTCGTTTAAAGGCGCCTGATTTTCCAAAGCAAAATTTAGCTTCGTATTCTAATGATATTGTAGGAGGTTTTTATTCAAATAAGAGATAAGAAATATTATTAGCCCCAAATTAATTAAATTTGGCCGACATTAGGGCACTTCCTTTCCGACGCTCAGAGCTCCCGTCTGTCTCCTCGCAACCCCAAAAGTCTCCTTCAAGTTCGACAGGCAGGCGCTACGGTAGCTGTACTCTGTCCCCGGTTACAGGAACAGAAAACTTTTATCTTAAACCTCATCAAAAACCCATGTCCCGCTTTCGGTAGACTTCCAACCACAGCAATATTGTTTTAAAAATATTTATACAAAATTTCGTTTGCGTAAAACAAGATTGACTTACAAAGTAATTTGATGACAATGAGGCAGCAGCATTTTAGTGGCGGCCTGTAGTATTGAACGTTCCTGTAGTAGTTTAGAACGTTCATACGTTCATACAGATCGTGGTGTTTGCGTAATGAAGTGTTCACACCGGAATATGTACACCCGCTGGAAGTATTCAGGTAAGGTTGACATTGCGCTGTACAACTTCTCGCCAACCTAGGAACAGTCCGCCGCACTAAACCAGCTGTCGAGTGACTCGTGGCCGTCCTCTAAAATTAGCTAAAATTAGGTAAGAAACTTCAATAGGTATTCCCGGAAGGAAGGAATATGAGGCTGTTACAGAAAAGCGCGATAGAGTTCTCCTTCCGAACCGGCAACGGTACCGTATACGGAATACCGGTAAATTGCTAAGTAATATTTTAATGCAGAATATAAACTCGCGGAATTGTGGAATTTTACAGTCGGGACCGATATAGTCACAAATGGTGTAAAAGTATGTATCTTGGCTTTTCCAAGAGCAATCTCAAATGTGAGTACGAGTGCGAGCTATCCATTTTTGGGGAGAATTGACCCCGTCAGGATGTCGGTCCCGACTGTAAAAGTCCGTAATTCCGTGAGTTTATATTCTGCATTAAAACAAGAGTGTATCGGATCCCTGAACTTTTTTCACTTTCAGTTTTTTATCTACTTCATGTTTTTACGCAATCGGCTTTTCCTTTTTTTATTTTTTTATTGACGGTAATTTTCATGTCTCTACTTCCATGTAACTCGTCATTTATTTTCATATTAGTTGTACTAGGATTTGAGATTTGACTTAGATAAAGCTTGATTGTTTAAACATTGATTAAGAAATTATAGTGCATGTTTTTTTTAGGGCGAATCAAAAAAGGATGGATCTTGTTATTGTTTTCAACAATAGTTTTAGCTTATTTATTGTTATTTAAAATTCGATGCAAGGAGTCAAATGAGATGAGCTTAAAACATTTCAAGAGGAACAGGAGTCTCAAACATTATATGGATAGGATGTGAGTATTCTTTTGGTGTTATCATAATATAACTACTATCTTATGGTCCTACACTAGATCTTTGGGCTGGATGCGATAAGCCGAAGATTAGTTAATAAGGGCTGATGAATTAGATCAGGATATGTTGGACAGTGGTGGTTATAGTTGAAGAGGCGCGCCAGTCAATGAAGTAGCCTGACCCCTATTTTGTAGGGAACCTCTCATTTACTGGATGATCTGATGCATGTGTTTATCTTCATTATCGTGGTTTCCACCTTTATGACAATGTATACTACCTTTTCCTATATGACGTCAAATTTTTTATTTTTTATAAAGTGTATGTACAGATATGAACTTAAGTTATGCGCATCCTTCAGGCTTTAGGACCTCAAAATATGTTGTTTTCATTTTAATTATTATTTTATTTTGAGGTGTGACATAATTTTAATATATTAACTTATTTGACGTATTAATTAGCAATCTGACATATATTGATTATAATTGAATGTATATAGGTATATATATTTTATTGTTATATTGACATGATTACTTGTGATTTGAAAGCTTGTAAAATTTTAAGATAAATGAAATTATGATAAGGGTTAATTACACTAACAAATTAGGTATGCCTGTAACGTTAGACGTAAGACAGTTAATGAATAAATAAATAAATAAATAAATAAAAGGAAATAAGCTCGAAGTCCTTGTTTAAAAGAAGAAAATAGATTTGCATTTTGTATTGTGCTTTAATCCTATAATAGAAATCCGTGATTCTCTTAAATGTAAGAAGTTTTATTAATGGACAAGGAGGTATTTTAGCGGTCTCCTGGCGGAGCCGTCCTCCTCTCCTTGCGACGGTCGCGGCGAGGTCCCTCTCGTGGTGCTGGTGCCGAGCGCGCCCTCTCGCTCCCGCTACCGAGACGCGATCAGGCTCACTTGGGGAAAGCACTTTGTGACGTATTTTACCTTGGGATTGAAGGCACAACACGAGGATATGGTGAGTGACCACTAGATACGTAGTTTCTTTGCAATAATAGGGGTTTCATTTGGAAATTCACATAGCCTACTGCTCCCAAACTGACAGAGGCTGTGCTGGGTGATCAGACACCCGATTAACATACATTTATTGAATTAGCTGTGTTAGCTTGCAGACTGGATTTAATTCTCATAAACCTGTACACCTCAAAGTTTGCCATAAGTTTCTTATAATTTTACTGTCTGTCATTCTGCTCTCGACCAGCATAGTAGACGATGGCTGTAAACTTTTTCATTATGAAATAACATCTGTGTCCATAAAACAGTTGTAAAATAATGAAATTGTAGATTACATACGTATTTTCATTAAAAAAATTCCAGGGTGACATTTACCTGGAAGCCCGGCAATTCGATGATATGATAGTTTATGACTTCCAAGACCATTACCAAAATCTTACGTTGAAAGTCGCTCTCATGCTGAGATGGAGTCAGGAGCGCTGTGGATCCGTTGGCTCCCTGTTAAAGGTGGACGACGACGTCTTGATAAACCCGTGGCTGCTCAGAACCGTGCTTAAGGAGAATCCCGACGCTATGCTCATGGGTAATTATTTCTAAGCTAGACAATGGCCATTTTTTAAAATGATACTAAACCAATAACTATCCATAACCAGTAAATTAAAAGCGTATTTAAATTTGAAATGCGCTTCAATTAGATGTTTTTAAGTTCAATGTTGTACCATTAATAAGTACAAGGAAGGTACTTAGGCCAGAATAGCTGTTATTAATAATAATAGAAAAAAATTAAATGAAACATGAATGTTAGTCGATATAACGGGGAAGGAATACATTATCTGAGTGTGGAGTCTGCTAATGCACACTTGGCCACCCCGGTAGACCATTGCCTTAAATCTGTCTCGTGTAAGCCTTTTAAACAACAATTGACAGATCGAGGTCACTGAACCTATTTCTGAAGTCATCTTTTTTATATTGGAATAGAGTATCAAACGAGCAGGCAGCAGTCACAAGTGGCCGCTGCCGCCCATGGAAACAGCTAACAGGACTGTAGGGAGCTGACTATTTACCATTTTTTTACTGACTCCTATTCTTAATTTGGTCGCATTTTATGTACATATACAAATACATGCCCATTCTAATGACTTGTTGCAGGACATAAGATGTATGACGCACCGCTTATTCGAGATGAATACCACAAGTGGTACTTGCCTCGCTGGCTGTACGAAGAGGATACCGTCCCGCGCTACTTGGGTGGCCCGGTGTACTTCATCAACGGTATTACTTGACAATGTTACTAGTTATTAGAGACCCTGACTGCAAAGCCAATTCGATTGCAAGCCGGGTTAAACATTCGTCCGATGAGCACATTGGTTTATTCTGTGTTTGATTGTAATAAAATATCTATAAGTATTTATTTTAGAACTCATACGTTTATCACCTGTCTTGCTACTTTACCTACTAATATAATAATTATTTATATATGCAGTATGTGTATAAAGTAAATTACATTATCTGTACAATTTAAATTTCGCTCCTTCCATCTAATGTCTTTTCATTATCTGTGACACTTGTCTACTGCTCTCTCTACTCTGCGGAACATTGTAAAGTAAATGTGTCAATTTAAAAGCAATCCAATAAAATCTAATTAATCCACAATTCAGTCATTTAATTGTAACATATATGCTAATAGAAAAGGCCTATTTGTATAGGTAGGCCTATATAGATTCTATAAGTGCAGAGGAAGTTTATAACTGACTACTATGTATATTTTAAAACCGGCGTGTGTGTGGACAGTGATGAATGTAGACGAAGCATAGCAGAGTAAGGACAGAGATATTTGGTACTCGTGCTGTCTGCCCTTCTCGTTAGCGACCTGGCGTGACGGTATGTATGTTTTCATTTTCATTTGCAGGCGCGTATATTAAAAGAATCCTGGAAGCAGCCGCAGACGTTCCCCTGATAAACATAGAAGACATATACTTCACGTACCTGGTGGCGAGCTCGAAGATGGGTCTGAAACTGACCCACGAGCCCCGCATGAGCAAACGGCGGCCGTCGCCCGCGGCCTGCGTGTACTGGCGCCTCGCGTCCGTCCACGGCCTAACTTCCGAGGATATGTACCTCATGTGGTCTCGACTCGCAGACGTAGCTAGGGCTTATGACGAGAATAAAGACGTGTGTTCAGTTGTTACGACGTTCCTGTGGCCGTGGACGGATGGACGGATACATGGATAGTGTAAATTGTAGTTTCAAAGGATTTTTTTAATGGACATGCTTTAGCCATACAAATGTATTTATTACATAGATATTGTTAGAAATGTATTACAGAAATAATGAAATAAATCAAATATTGATCTTTAATTAATGCTTGAAAGCCATCCTGATACCATATCATAACATCAAAGCCAAATGAGCCAAACCCAAAACAGAAAAAAGCAACAATCATAGTAAAAGACACTAGCTGTGCTCGCGGCTTCAACCCCGTGGAAATCAATATTTTGCCGTTTTTGCAACATTTATCATTGCTGCTCCACTCCTATTAGTCATAGCGTGATATTATATATCCTATAGCCTTCCGCAATAAGTGGACTATTCAACAGAAAAATAATTTTTCAATTGGAACCAGTAGTACCCGAGATTAGCGCGTTCAATCAAACAAACTCTTCAGCTTTATAATATTAGTATAGATTGATTAATATAATTATGCAATCAAATTAATTTACTATCGTAAAACGATATGTTTTATGTAGATTGTTGAAGAGTTGTCGAGTTGAGCACAGCCGTGAGGAGTGGTAGGCGGTGCTGTTTAGAAGCAAGTCTTGGAGGGGGGGGGGGACGCAGGTGGCGCGATAACGATTTACGATCACTTCTCTTATTGCGAACGTCGTTATTGTATTCTGCCTCATTCATTACGCCAGGGACGGATTGGGCGCACACTAATCAATATCGACTGGGCTCGTGGTCGAGTGGTTAGAGGCCCTGACTGCACAACCAGAGGTCCTGGGTTCGATTCCCACACGAGACAAACATTTGCGTGAGCAGCACGTTTGTTTGTTCTATGTTTGGCCGTAGCAAAAATATCTAAATAAGTACTATATCGTATGTATATATGTATGTTAATCAGCTGTCCGGTCACCATAACACAGGCATTAAATTACCTAATTTGTGTATTACAAACAATTGTATTACAAACAAGTAACTCACAAATAATCACAAAGACTACATTGACAGACGCCTACTGTGATTACTCGCGGCGATTACACAGTACATATTGTATATGGGAATCGAATCCCCAACCATTTCTCAGCACTCAGTTTAATCAGCACTGGTTAGCTGCTTTCAATTAAGAAATGTACATTTATGATTTCAAGTTGTGATATAAATTAAACATTAAAAAGCATTTGTACAGTGCAGTCCGTCCCTGGCGGCGCGCTAGGCAGCGCTGGGCGTATCGAAGCGATAATTCCTATAAAACGCGGTGATATCGCAATCCACTTCAACCTGCTGACATGAAGCTCTTGCTGCTGCTGCTGGCCGCGCTGCTGCTCGCTGACCTGCAGGTGGACGCCGGTGAGCGAAAATGCATCTAACTATGTATTAGCGTTAAAAAATATCAATGCCTATATATTATTGGTGTTGTTTATCAAGTATCTGGTTCCCAATGAGCAGCTCTAATTTAGTTTGAACTTATTGCGGCTGATAATTAATTATTTTTCCAAAAAGCATCTAAAACAGAACACCGTGGTGTTAGCTTCCGGTCTGGCCCAGTAGCGAAGGAGACTCGTATCCATTAGTGGGATACAAAAGAGGTTGTACCCTAGAGGCGCTATGGAAGCCGCTTTAAAATTTTCTTGTTCAGACTGTCAAATATCCTAAGCGAGACGTGAAACAGAATGCGCTGCAACTAATAGCAGCGCAGTAGCCGGCTCGTGCATAGATTGGTGCATCCATTTCTGCAATTTGCAGCGGGACTCGTGCAATGGTCGCTTACATATTTTATAAACAGGAACAGACGAAATATGAAAAACAAAAATTTAATACATGGCCTATTGAAAAACATCATAAATGGCTCTTAGTAAAAACAATTGGTTTTTGTAAAAGCTAATGACTCACCTACTTTCTAGACTTTTTGTACGATCGCATCCAGCCGCAGCCCGAAACACTGGAATCACTAGGTCTCAAATGTATACCGGGACGCACCACCGTTAGAGTCGAACTAAAGGAAGAAACACAAAGTGATGAAAGCGAAGACGAAGACATTGTAGACACGAGACGGACACACATGTACAGTGGACCGGGCGACGACAACTGTCAGATATGCGTTTGTTCGGTCGAAGGAAAAGATGAGTACTGCAGCAGACGACCGGCAAGGAACGTTAACGAGTGTCTACGAATGGCCAAGATCAGGGAAGAGTTCGACAACCATCAACCGTTCTCTCATGAAAGGTCCTTATCCTACAGGATTAGAAGAGGTCGGTGTGGGTGCCGCCACCAGAGCAATTGAATTGCAATGTGCTGTCTTTAATGTTGTATTTTTAATTACGGTTACGTGTAACTGATCAAATACAAACACGTTAATTAAATATTAATTAAACCCAAGTCAAGTTAGCTTCAAAATAGGCCCGTGTGAGCTTTTGACTCATCTGCTTTATAGGAATAATTCGTTAAATTGGCCGGGTTTAGCCTCAGTTTATCTATAAAACGAACAATTGAAACCAACCATAAATACCATTAAGTCACTGTAGCTTGACCTGACAGGTTTGTAATCTTAAAAACGTCTCGATCCATTTGAACTTACAATTTTTACACTTTACCTAATAGATTACATCTGGCACAATGACGAAATTCCCTACGAAGCAAAGGCGAAGTGCAGGCGCGGGAGGTCCTACTACAGCAACAGCATCTACGCCAACGATACTGATATAGATGTGGCTAGCGACGTCGACTCTCTCCTGGACTACTCCAGGAAGGACGTGTGTTTCTACTGCATCTGCTCAGTCAGTGGAAAAGGCGTCGCCTGCATTTCTAGAAATCCTCGCGTCTGCGAGTATTACCGATTCATTCGGCGACCTCATGCTGCGAGATATTCATACTGGCTTCTCTTCCAACAAGACCGCCCGGCTTACTTTAGACAACTGTCGCACCGACTGCGAAGAATGATGGATGATGGAGTCTTCGAATTGATGGAAAACGGTAGTTTTCTGGGTCTATCAGAGTTTTGGTGGTGCCCATGGGTTGTAATATCTATTTCTGGATTTTTGCACAACTTTTCTTATGTTTAACGGTACCTACTTATGTTATAAAGTGTGCTTCATATCCTCATGTGTACATACTCGTATAGTGCAAAATTGATTTGGGCGATCCATTGTTATCAGTTTTAAAATGTGTTATTATTACATGTGTATTAGCATAGAATAAGACAAAACCCTTGCAAACATTTTAAGATAAATACACATTATTTCTTCTGTGGTTTGAGCGCAAACGTTCACGTATCGCCTCTTGCTGATCTAAATGACGAACTCCAAAAGTTTTGTTTGACCGAGCGAATATTTCGATGCGTCTGGACATGTCAGTTACATGTGTACCTCTCATACCTCATGGATACCTAAACTGGAGATTGTTTTGCAGGAGGCGATACGCTGTGCTGCGACCATCCTGATGGTCATCGTCGGAACCTGCACGACCAGGTCCGGAACAAGATCCGGCTGCTGAGGCGGAAGGTGCCCAGGGAGAACATCATGTCCGGCGGACCGCGGGGCGACTACGTGGACTTCATCGTCAACAATGATTAACAGATAGACGACGAAGAATAACTTGGGTAGAAAGAGAACACAGAAAGGAACAGGAATAAATCATGGTCGTCCACGCAAGGCTGAAAGATCACTTTATGGGAAATCTGATTTAGAATCAACATAGTTTACTGAGATTTGAATTGAAAATTGAGAAGCACAAGGACGAAATTTTATACGTTAAATGACAAATCTTTCAAAACAATGAGATTACATCAATTGATTAACATTTTGAAACAGAAATGCGCATAACACTAGATGTACGAAATATCAGACTACTTACGGGTACAAAGAGAATAATAATATAGAAGATTTTTTAGAAGGAAATGTTTGATTATTGTTAATTGTTTTTGTGTGTTTAGTGACAAGTGTTTTAAGTTTTTAGTGACAGATGTTTTTTTATTTTTATACGAATAACGTGTTGTGTGTGATTAAAGTGTTTGCTACGATATTTGTGTTTGATCTCGATTTCTTTCCGTTAGACTTTCAAATATTAAAGACAGCACATGCACATCATCTGTTCTGCACTGAATTGGCACATTTTTTTTTACTATTCTAATATAACATATTTTCGATCACCACAAAACTTATATTGGCACGATTTTTACTGTTCTCTCCACAAAGATGAAGAATTTTAAATTCATCTATACATACTCTATATATTTCTTTACTAGACAAACTGCGCACAATGTTAATCTTCCAAAGTAATTTATAAAATTACATCTTTGTGCAGTTGAATGAAATGCTTTTATAATCGTTTGCTAATTAAAATTGAAACAGATTGAGGTAATTAAATATTGTTCTCTCTCGTTTTACATTTAGAGGTTTCAGTAAAATGTCTGTGATGATACATCAAAGACAAATTTCCTTTCAGTTGGTAGTGGATTGGACGACTCGAAATGCGTACCATTTATATCTGAATATTCCGATTGTTCTGAAGGCAAGTGTTATAGTGAATTTTAATAATTTTGTACAAATCAGCAAAAATTAAAGTTCACACGTACGTTTGGGAATACTTCCTAATTTGAGATATTTCAATTATGTAAGATGAATGTCGTGAATTATATGTATATCCATATTGGTAGCTTTTCTCTCAGTAAATCTGTAACGATCAAACATTGTCGTTTTAGCCAACGCTTGCATTGGTTGCACTCGATGTTCCTGTAACGCTAGTGGCCAGTGGGAATGCCGGCGTGTTAGAGAGTGCACCAAGGAAACCGAAAATAATGTCGTAGATGACTTGATGTTGGAAAATGCACTGGACAACCTCTATAATGGTAAGATTTTACTGCACTTTAGCACTTTAGAAGTTTTGTAGGTTTGTGATTTGCTATTTAATCTAATCAGGCATCTCTTACTTAATTATCCAACAAGACTGTTATGTTACTGTTATGTTATGTTCTTATCTCGGCCAATTACACATAGAATTTACTTTCTGATATTTTATTACATTCACCAACAGAAATGTGGCAATGATTTTTCGACTGTTATATTAAAAGTTTATCACTTTCTTATGAAATTAGTTAAAAATTTATGTACATAATTTAACATGAATATGCATACATGTATGTTTTTCTTTAAGGATTGCAACAAAAATCCAAACGTGGTCCGGGGTCCCCTGTACCCCCTCCTTCGAGACCAGAAGATATTTTGCTAGGTGAGAAAATTAATGTCTATTTGCTGAGTAGAGCCAATTACTGTATAATAGTGATTTCATTTTAAATGCTGGTTTTACATTTACAAAGATTGTGGAATAGTCTTTATGTTTAAGAATGTTACATTTCCAGTCTGAAATGCAATAGTAATCTTAGTATTTTCACTCAGATTGCTTGGGCTTCAATGTTTATTTTAAAATGAGAATCATTAATACATATACAAAAATGGCTTCTCGTGAATTATGTTACATTTGTTATTGATGTTACAAAAAATTACAATGATTTGTCACCATTTGAACATAAATAACAGCAAGAAGTTCACTTCTGTTTCGGCGTGCACGCACATTATCTTCCTTTACTCACTGAACACTATTTCTGTTTCAGGGTACATTGTCAAAGTATCTAGACAAGAGCACTAACGCACGTCCCCACTAAATACAGCACGCTCCAACACATGAACATGCTTATTTATTTTGTCGATGTCCACTATTCTGATTGACTACCTCTCGCTTTTGTCGAATATAATAATAGTAATAATAACGATAACGGTAATAATAATAATGATTATGATAGCATGAGATATCATCACGACTTATCGTCAGATTTATGGGCAGAAACGAGAGTAGATATGATAGCGAACAGAATAGTGTACACTGATTATAATCAATCCTCCTACTGTATTTGAAGTTTTAAATTATTGCTTTAAAGTAAGTATCATTTTTAAAACTATGGAAAACTTTGGACACGTATTAAAATGTGTTAATATAGTTCCAGAAATAAAGTCTAATATCGATGAAGATTTAAGTTCTGTACTGTCAAGATATAAGCGATCTGCTGATGACGACAGTCACAACGCTACGGTGAACTTCTATGAGACTGTCGATGAAATTAACGAAGGTAATCTGATTGGGATTATTGGTTTTGACATTTAGGATACAAGTTTTGATTTAAGAATTGCGTTTGAATTTGGGATTTGCAAATTTTTGCAATAATCTATTAAGATTGCTAAAAATGTTATATTTACAGACATATTGCAGCAGTCAAATAGTACTGGTACTATAGGAGTCCCGAAACTGGGAGCTGGAGATAGAGTACTATTCACACGAAGAACTGGCGTGGGATCCAACAACGACTCCGACCTTAGCTCTTTACATATTGAATACAATCATCCACATGATTTTGAACATCATGTTGCTGAAAACAAAGTGGATTCAAAACACCCCTTAGAAGATAAAATTAATGGGTTAAGTCACGAAGAAATACATAAAATGTTAGGAAATTATTCACAAAATAACAAAAACAAAGACCTGTCGAAGTTGGTCGTTAATGAATTGACACGTGGTACAGAAGTAATCGGAGATCCAAATGTTAAGCCCCTTTCAAACATAACTTTTACTCCAGAAAACGATACGTTGACAGCTATGGCTTTCATTGCCGGTAACCTACTAAATAAGTTATGGGATATGGAAAATGAAGCGAGTGAAGGATCCTTTGAAACGGAAGAGAAGAAACATATGAAAATAAATAATTTATTGCAGTTGTTTGAAGAACCGTTAAGTTTGAGACAGGAACTATTTCTGAAGAATGCTTTAGATAAACTGTCTAATGTTTTCGATAAAAACAAAGACATTAAAAATATTTCTTTGTGTACAAACTTTGAAGAAGCTGATCCTATTAAAACAGAAAATAATAATTGTACGAAAAATATGGCCCAAATGAATGCACCAAATAATACGGATAATACAGATAAAAATAAAACTAATTTAGACAAAGCGAAAACAGCAACAACGCAGGCTATTAATAGGATAAATGATGTTTTGAACTTAATAAAAAAATACGAGCTTATAGAGAACAATCTAAACGATTGGAATACACAGACTGGACATAATATTAAAAAATCCTCAGTTAGAAAACACGAAGATTTGTCTAGAGACGAAAACGTTTCATTGAATGTTTTTGGTAATCTTTTAAGTAAAATTACTAATTTATTAAGTCCTAATAAAAATGGAAAACAAATAACAAAGAAGGTAAAAAGTTACAATCTATTGAGAAATGATGACTTAGCGAAGAAAAATATAGAGAAGATATTTAACATAAATCTTGGAAATGGTCCAATGAGTAACAAAGACAAAATGATTATAGATTATTTAGGCAATATTCAGAAGCATCCTAATTGCTTTTTCGCCAATTTACAGAAATCTGTTGATATGCCGCTCTTTGATGTTAAAGGAAGTATTCTATATAATTTATCGGAATTTTTCAAAATTAAGTCTTTTGGTGATTTATTGAAAGTACTAAAAGATAGATCAGATAATGTTAAGAGTCAAAACACTACCCCTTCTATAAATACTATTCATCCAATAACAACCCAACAGAGTATAACGTTTACTACACATTCAAAAACTTCAGAAAGTAAGCCTGTAAAACCTCAATCAACAAAAGAGAAGCTCAAAAACGATTTGAAAACAATATTACAGGATTTAGTTGCTCTTCAGATGGAAAACGGTGGAAGAACTAAAGATAACATTAATGTAGCAGACGCTCTTCCTTGTATTTACAATATTTTGAGGGCCGATAACGATGCATCTGAGCATAATTTAAAGAATAAACTGGATACAAACCATTACAACAAAATAAAGATATTTATAGATAACTTAAAATCAGACATAAAATCGTTTTCACCGAGGAGAAGAAGCAATGAAGTCCCATCCCCCAGGCCTAAATCAGCCGTTGTATGGGAGCGGGCGATCAAAAATCTAGACAAACAATACCAGCTACCTACTCGAAGAAATATTAATCAGAATACAAAATCTTATAAGGAACTAAAAGAAATGATGGACAAAGTAGACTTATCTGGCAGCTCATATAAACATTTAGCCCTTCAATCAACCGTCGCCCCTTCAGACAGATTAATATTATTAAAAACTCTTCAAGCAGATGTAATACAGTATGTAGATGTTCTGGAAAGTATTAATAAATCCTTCGAAATTATTAAGGGGTTATCTCAAGAGAATCAAAACGAATTTAAGGAGTTTGTAGATAACGCAGCTAGTCATATTAATGTTAACAAAAAAATATCCGATGTAGTAAGAGAAGGTAGCGGTACCAAACTCGTATCGGACCAGATAAATTCCCGACCGAGAATAAACAAAGAATCTCTCCAACGGTTAATGATGCCTACACTGAGTGATACAGGCGATAATAACAGTTTAAAAATAAACAGAGAACAAATTATGAATCAGCTGATAATGAATCGTTTGCAGCGTTACATTAAAATGAAAGAAAACACTGGCATTGATAACGCAGATGTAAACTACAATTTAGCTAAACGAATTCAAGAATATTTAAGAAATGGCAACGTTCTTGTTGCAAAGGAATTATTTAAAGTATTTCTGGACAATAAAAAGGAACAACCTGTTCATACACAAAGCAAATTTTCAGGTAGTTAATGATGTTTAGATACAGTTTCGGTCGTTTTACTGGGCCCTACGATATGACCACGACTTAAAATTTTTATGATTTTCATTCACCATAAAGGACCATAAAAGTAGAATACATTAATGTTGCATGGTCTGATAATTATGTACATAAATGAGATAGCTTGCAACATCAGAGGAGTCGCCATTGAGAGGCCGACTTTGAAGGAATAGTATTTTGATGATTTGTAGGTAACGGTTAAACTTTAACTGGAATAATTTATTGATTACTTTTCAGAATATAAGGAACCTGTCAAGAATAAGAATTTAATATCCAAAGGAGTGAATATACTGGCGTTTGATGATCCCATAATCAAAGTCGAAGATCCGGGGAAAATAAAAATGTTAACGGAGGACTATTTCGTCCAACAATTAAGGAATCTGAAAGATTTAAACCAATAAGGAGGAAGTGAACTTACAATTGTGTATCATAATATATGTATTAATACTACAGTTACGCGATTTTATACTTTTTTACTAATAAATATAAAGTTCAAATTGACTGTCTTTCATCATTATTTCCATGCTCAACATATTAACGTACAATTTAAAGAATTTCTTAATATTTCAATCACAGCAAGCAATATGTATTTTGTTAAAGCGGAAAAAACAAAACAAAATCAAAATATAATATTTATTTATACATACACTTAATAATCATTTAAAATGTTCAATATTCTGTACTTATTGTATTATGCCATAGTTAGGTATATATGAATATAATTAATAAGACAATAACTATCTTTGGAACATCGGTAATTCATGAAGCCCAATCTGAAAACTTAAAGGCCGAATACAGAACGCGAATCTCCATACGCCGTAGAAGTTCTCACTTGCGTTTCATTGCGATATTGTCTATACTCTAATAGATAATAATATTTAATATTATAAAAGTACGCAACTCAAGTCAGTCAGATATTTGGAGCCCAGATCTCCACAGCGGGAGAATGAAATTTAAATAACTAACATTGAGCCTATCCAAAACGCTTTCCAATGTACTATGCCCCAAAGCGACTTCTTTCTACTTCAATGTTATGTAAATGTCATAAATTAAACAAACACAAAGTAGCGTGTGTTTCAATTCCTCGTTTCAAATATCATTCATCAATTTCAAATATCAAGATATCCTATAGGTTGTATGCTTTGGTAACTTCGGTCAGTGCGGGAGTGGCGTTGTTTTTACTTTAGACTTTGTCCGCCTGTTCTTTTTCCGCTCTGTTAAGATAAAAATAAGTTATGGTTAGTTTTCATCCACTGGCAGCTATCTGAATATAACCATTATCAACAACTTTAATCAAATAGATGTCAATTTGCATGGTTCAATATTTTTTTACCTTTTACCAATTTGATAATTAAGTATCTGAGATTGCATTCTATCATATTATGTAATTACGATACAAAACAGTTCAGTTAAGGTAATAGAAAATAAAATTTCATAGAATAACACACAATGTGTTTCTGAAAATATGACATTGTTAACTCTAAGGCTTGTTAACAAATTCTAAGGGTGAGAAACAGGGAAATGAAACTATTATATTATATAGTGAACCTGACCACGCGTTGCCGTGGTTATATATGTCAAATCATATATGTCAAATGTCGTGCGTTCAGAAATTGATTTTATGTAAAAATTTATTGAAAATTGACATTTATTATTTCTTTATTTTAAAAAAACTATCCCATCTTTTCAGTTGGATCAAATAATAGACATGTACAAAATTTCATTGAAATCGGTTAAGTGGTTTCTGAGATTATCGCAAACGAACATCGTGACACGGGATTCATATATACATATAAAGATAGAAAGTAGTCACAACTTGTAAAAAGTTTTAATGTGGTTTTATTAATGATTGGTATTACCTCGTATTCTGGTCGATTTTGTCTTATTTTGTCGGCTCTTTTTGTTATCAATATGTTTATTTCCTTTCCCTCTTAAATAACCTGGAATGATACTCTTTATCCGATCCACGAAGGCTCCGAAGCTCCACGCGGCGCGTTTCTCTCTTCTCGACTCTACATTTAAATTTACTTGCCCCCTCTCCATCGGTCCCCAGTCGGCTGATCTCCTTTCTTTCTTTAATTCGTCATCTTTATTTTTCACTAGTCGTTTAATAATTTCAGATTTCGGAAATCTTTTCCTCAGCATATTCTTGATATCGTTCTTTGAATTGTGAAACATTTTTTTCAGTTTTTGAATCAACGATAGCTTTCGTAACGGTTTTCTTTCTTCAATAGGACGTGTTCGTTTCATCGTCGAAGTTTTTTGTAAATTAATAATTTTTCTTACTTTGTCATTTATTATTTTTAAATTATCTTCTATTTTCGTTACAAATATTTCTAACGCTTCTCCTTTCACAACAGTCATGCGTCTGTTGCGTGCAAATTCTATTAAGGTTATCATGTTTTCTATTTTCCTAATATCTGATTTTAATGTTATATGCAATAACTTTATTCTATACAACGTATCTCGAGGCTCACTGTCTGTAATATCATGTATCATTTTATTCCATTTAATACCAACATTTTCCAAATACTTTTCAAAATCGTAATATGCTTCTTGAATAATAAGGTCAATTACCACAAAATCATCTAAATATAAATATTTGATAACTCGTTTTATAATCTTTCGTACGTTATAAGATAGCGCTGTTAAAGGAGTGGATGGTGAATCTGTGGGCGCTTTATTAATTTCTGTTAAAATGCGAATAAGATATGTTATCGAATTAAAATTTGGATTATTTGGATCCGGTACTATATATCTGCGGGAATTTTGCTGGTTTTTCTGTGATGACAGTAGAACAGCATCGGTTTCATATTTTTCATATTGTTCAGGAAAAATATAATTTTTTATTGCATGCAATATTACCGTTAAATCTTTAGAAAAATTTGTGGAGTTTCTTGATATTTCGAATTTGATAATATCTTCTATTGCTACATACAGATCGCGTTTTAATTTATGAATACAGTTTTCAAAAGCGCCAACATTATAAATTGCAATGTGTCGCTTAGTATGATTATCATAAGACTTCATAGAATTAATATCGATTGAAGAATTATGTGTTTTTGCGATTTGTATTAAATTTTCTTGGATGCGTAGCAATTCCTCGAGTTCCCTTTCTTTGTCACTTGTTATTCTAATCAATCCAAACAGAGCATCATTAAGAACCTCTGTGTTGGTTAAGTTATTATTTGTGAAATTTCTTTCAATTTGCGATTGAGTTTGATTCACATTTTGAATTACAGAATTAGAAATATCTCGTTTTACCAAATTAATAGGATCGTATTCTGTGTAGTCATCATCAGTTGTAGTCATTTCTTTATAGCCATACTTTTTGTATAATGAGCTTGCGTACATATCTTTTGCAGTTCTCTCAGTACTTGATTCCATTGTCCAACTTTCGAGAATATCATTAAATTCCAATAAATCACCATCTTTAGTACTTTTGTGTGTTGCTGTATATAAAGTTGAAGATAAACCTAAAAAGGTAAAAATATTATATTCATTGTTTCAGCAATAATGTAAGTAATTTTGTACACTTTAAGTTATCCCTCATTTACCAATCATACCATTCGGTGATAAGGTAATACTATTGTCAGTATCTCCCGCCTCTTTGATTCCATGATACAATGTTACATTATCGCTAAGGTCATATTCATCAGGACCAAGAGGCTTTTCTGCGTACAGCCATTTAGACATATCTACGTTAGAAATTCTACCTGTACTCTCCACGCTTCCATCTGAGCGTTTATGTCTAACGTTCTGTGTTTTTCCCTCTGTAAAAAATGTGATTTATAAATATTACGTGAGTTTATAATAACAAAACATCGGCCGAAATTAAAAACGATTAAGGTTTATTGAAAAAAGTAAAGATTAGAAGTATTCAACTAACTCCTTTCCAAGTTATCAATGACGATTTGAATCAGTCGATGGTCTATATTGAACCTCGGTCCACCTTCACACTGCTGTGTGTCTGTACACGTCCATTTGCCTTCCTCGCTACAGATGCAGACTTTGCAGCCCAAGCAAATGTTTTCTAGATGAAAGGTAAAAATTGTCGTTTAATTTGAACGAAGTCATAAAAAAGAAGTATGTATAATATAAAATAATAGTATAAGCTTTTGCTAAACTTTTAGTATATAATTTACATTTTATTTAGTAATAGCTGTGCCCGCAGCTTCGGTCGCGTGGAAATCAATATTTTCCCATTTTTGCAACATTTTTCATTGCGGCTATGAAGTGACTCCCCTATTAGTCATAGCGTGATGTTATATAGCCTATAGTCTTCCTCAATCAATGGACTATTCAACACAATAATAACTGTTCAATCCGTATCAGTAGTTCTTGAGATTAGCGTGTTCAACCAAACAAACTCTTCAGCTTTATAATATTAGTATAGCAGCAATAGAGTTAGTAGTAGCGATAGAAAAATGAAGGCCCTGGGCCTTAACCTCCTCTTATTTCGAAGGGAAAGTTGAGTGGAGCAATAACAATATCCACAATGATGATGATGCTCGCGAGGCGACACATGGTCATTGCAGAAAAAATGTCAAGGCTTTTGAGTAATCAGAAATATAAATTGGAAATGAGTATTAGTTACCTTTCGTGCAATCTGTGTATTGCGATATGAAAGGGACGCAAAGCTTGTACACGGACGATGACCACGCTGTAAATGATAAGTCATTAGTGATGTTTCAAATCAAACCAATCATGGGACTACGATCTAGCTTATTAGTCTTAACTAGGCTAGATCTTAGTCCCATAAAGTGTCCCGGTCACTTTATATATTAATACGTGAAGCGAAAACTTTGGACCCTTTTTTGCGAAAATTGCGCGCACGGAGGAGTATGAAATTCGGTACACTTATAGTTTATGTGTAGGAGAAGTGCAGAACGCCAATTATTTTTCAATAATAATGCTTATAAAGTACATTAAATCAATAAATAAAACATTACACACA
>DWGJ01001693.1:0-18597 GCA_018246895.1 Aspitha aspitha aspitha
CAAAAATTTCATTATTTAAAATCATCTTTAAAAAGTGTTGCGGCTTTAGTGATAGACTCATTAGAATTTTCTTCAAATAACTACACCGTGGCATGGGACTTGATCTGTAATAGGTACAACAACACTAGATTGTTAATCCACAACCATGTTAAAGCTCTGTTTTCAATACAAAATATTACAAGAGAATCCCCAACACATATTCGGAAACTCATCGATACTCTTTTAAAAAATATACGGGCCTTGAAATTACTTAATGAACCGGTTGAATTGACTTATTCCGAGAGAACTTACCGCATATCTTTTATGTTTATATGTATAAGACATCGGGTAGAAGCAAGGGTTAATGAACTTAAGCGTTATTAAAAATTCAACGATATTGTTGATGAATCGAGTCACGTTAATCACCTTTAGACGACTACCGCGCATGCAAGGAGTTGTCGGAAGTTAATTCCACATAATCCAGCGCGCGTGTTCACGAACATGACATTCTGACGTACAGAGATGGTGATTAGGACGCGTGAAAGGCGCGAGATGAGGTCTGTCTAGAGGTTTACATAATAAATCATGTACAATATGAATGGCTATTTAAATGAGAATTGTTTATTATGAAACTTATTTCAGAGATTAGTATTCGTTAAATAACCGAAAATTTATAAGACTCGAAAGGTACAGTAGGTAGATTCGTTGCGATGTGAAGGAAAAATCCACTAACAATTATTCCTTGGACATGGTGTTTTTCATTGATAATCTCTTGTTACACATAGCTTTAATATAATCTTATTCCCATCATAGGAGCATCGGGTCCTACGAACAATGGCAGACAAAGCGAATGGTGCAGTTAAGAAGGAAGAGATGTGTCACCTTTCATTAGCAACACGTGACAGACAGACAGACAGACGCTTGATATTCGCGTTGTCGTCTGTTTGTCGTTCAGATTCTTCAGATAACTGTCGCGTGAATAGTGACTGACGTCTTGATGGCTGAAGCATGAGCATAATTTACATTACAATTGAAATTGTGATGTAATTAAGGTTTTATTCGATTCTATACATTGATGATTGTTGGATAACAATTAGAATCATTCTTTAAATTAAAATTAAAAAAAATAGAAAATGAGTCCTCACTATGTGACACTTATACTACTATAATGAGATTATAAATATATGGGAATGCCTTGTAAACGGAAGACCAGTAGGTTGTTATCAATGTCTTCATCGTCATAGTTTAAACGACTTTAGATCAAATGGATCTACTTATCAAGCAGAAACTATGATAACAAACCCAAATTATCGATACGCATCTGAGTAGAACATTTAAGGACGGTACATACGGTTATAAATGTAATGATTGAGAATCTATTATAAATAGAACAAACATTAATAAGTAATAATTGAAAAAGAATTTTTACTGCCACTAATTTGTATGTAGGACCAGTTTAGTACGTTGTATCGGTCTAATACAAAAACAGCAAATTCCTAAGGCCAGCATACATTTGTATTCCACAGCAATTACTATTACCGACGATAACTTAGCGTGTATGAGTAATACGATACCGTATTCTACACACGTACAATGCTACAGTTAATACAAAATATTCAGCTTGATGTATATTTATAACAATCAATTCTTAGATCTATCTATTACTTACGTAATTAATTTGGAGTGTTTAAAAATCACGTATCTCGATAAGCGTTATCTTATTTTTTTAAATATAGGTACATAGGCCATACATATGTGGAACTATACAGCAAATGAGAGAAGTTGCGCAACAATATGCAGATAATACATTAATTTATTTTTAGATAAGTGGTCTGTTACACCATCTTTGATTATGTGCATTAATATGATGGCAATAAGCAACAATAGTGGTCAAAGGATAGATCCTTGTGAGGTCCCAGAGTTCTTGTGCAATTCAGTTGGCCAACGCTTGGTACCTACATACTTTAGCTATGCGTTCATGATTAACATTCAATTGAGCACTGTCGACGTCCTTGCGCGCTTCGGTAAGTGCTACGCGTATTGCACCAGACTAAGCCGAATGCAGCGTAGGGCCGACAAATAGGTTGAGTTCTCAGATGGCGAAGTGTTGTTATGAATTTCTTTAAAGGCAATTTTTTTTTTCAAAATAAAAATTAACTTTGGCAGTCGAACAGAAGCTTTCGTTAATTTCACATTTAGCCATTCGCACCTACATCAAAACTGCTTTTGCATTCATTTGTCGTATTGTTAAATGGATAGCTATATGAAATAAATGAGTAATGTAAACAAATCGTAAGATTGAAGGAGACGTGAATATTTTAAATGTAAACAACAAAAGCTGACGAATAAAAGCAACGTCTCTAACGCTCAATGCCACACCGAATTGGTTAGAGCGTATTTGAAAGGTTTAAAGATACCAAAGGCTAGAATGTTCGTCAACCCTGCAATGCAGGTGACAACGTGCGGTTCGCGCTAATGACGGCCCTCTTCCCTAGATTACCGTCCGTCGTTACGGCCACCGGCTGCCGATTGCGATAGTGGCTGTGCATGTGTGTGTGCAAAACGGTCGCTCTGATAAGCCTTAAATTCACCGAAAGCTTTAGAGTTGACAATCGAAGAAAGCAACAACATTTTGATAAAACATCAACTTTCAAATGAAGTTGACCGCATTTTTAAGATTTCAGCGACAATACATAATTTAATATTATCGATAATACTTAACGATATTGGATATAAAAACATTGTAACGTAGGAAAAAAGTAGATATAAATTTTATTACCGAGCACATATCTTGCCGATCCTAAAAGTTTACGATGAACGTGAACGGAATCCAATCTTTAAGACGTGAATAAGGTACGGTTCAGACGCAATAAATTTGCTACAGTGGAGGTACAGTCAGTTTGTTCCCTTATATCTTAATTGTATACAAGGAAGATAAAATTTATAGCAAATTTCAGAACCTTTACTAACTGTTTTTCGAATTTCGAAGATTGAACGGAACAAAGAATTGAGTAAGGAACGACCTTTTTGAAGTGTAACCAAATAAAAATATTTAAGAATTTAATTACCTATTTAACAATCCTTTTTTTTTGTCCCAACTAAGTTCATTTCAAATGGTTTATTGGTATCAAAAGCTTGTTCTGATGAATTTTAGTAATTTCACAATTATCATCACCATATGACGGGAACGATGTTAAACGCTGACCAATTAGACAATAACAAAAAAAATAAACTAAAAGCAATAAAATAATGAAAAGCGAAAAGTTTGCAATTTGAAAAAAGACCAGTCGTCTCACACGCAAACGACGGTGTATGAATGAAACATACCAAGCGAGTACGGTATCTAACAATAATGATATGTGATATATGACGATTACACTACACGACTCATTCCCCGACGAGAGTGAAACGCGAGCGGCGTGGGCTGCAGCACAAAGAGGACTTGAAACGGGCAAAATGCTACAAAACACAAATGCTTAAACAAAACACATAACCAACAGGTAAAATACACAAAACGGACGAACGACGGCTGAAAGAATTGTACGTACTTACACTTAGAAACGTACAAGTTTATATAGCCGAACATTTGCGAAGCGTAGGAGTCGCATTATCGCGGTGAGATGCAACCGAGAGTAGGATTTAATAGTGATAAATAAGCAGCACAATAGTTTCTATTCGCTATGTCACGTAATGAAATGTGTGTTTTTTCTTTTTTTATTAATAACTAAACTTAACAGTTTTAGTAATTTTTCTCATATATCCTGTTTAACGTATGTTTTTGTTTACTTTGTATTTCTTTGTAATATTGTATGCATAAAAGCCGTGGTTGCCTATAAATGAAACGGCACTTAAATTAATCTATGTATAAGTTTACAAAAATGTAAAGTGTACGTTCGTTGGCGATCCCAATAAATAAATAAATAAACATACCGTAGCTCCTTTGTTTTCTGGCAATGTTATGCCTAAAAGTCCAGTAACCAAATCCTGCAAAGCCACTGCTGCCAACGAATTTAAAGCTGATGCTACTGTCCTGTTTACATAACATGTTAAAATATATTAGGACATAAATTTATTTACAACGGTACCTATATGAGCGTTTTTGGCAATATTTCAGCACGGTCAATAAACAACGAATGCAAAAAGATTATTTGTTCAGCAGTTCATTGAATTCGCAATTGTGAACTGAGTTCCTAATTTGCGGACGCATTTGTCAAATTGAAACCGGTATCATAGCTGGTCATTTCTAGTTAAGGCTTATTTCTGGAATCAAATGGGTTAGGTTAGTCACGGGTACGCAGTCATGCGTTTCGTATCATTGCTACGGTGCGTAGGTGGCTATTTGCAGTTCGTGAACTGTAAATAAAAATGATTTAATTATCGTTAAAACTTTCAAATATTTTATGTATCTCAGGTTAACTGAAATAGTGAAATGTGTAAAGTAGTAAATATATTATAGACATAATTGTATTACCCAAGACTAGCTGCGAAGATGCCAGCCACGAAGAATCCAGGGATGCCGCGAGCCCATCCCAGCTCTTGTACAACATAAAGAGGCAGCAATCTGTCTGAAGCATTTATTGCGCCAGCCTGTGGTAAAGAATTTTTGTTTTGTTTTCAAAGCGAATAAAATAAGTAGTAATGTGTTAAAAATAATGTTGAGTCAATGAGTATTTTTGCAAACAAATCACGGATGCCATTATTAGGAGCGTTGTCTGCAGTATTTCTGTTATTACAATTATGATTGTTTTTTATAACCATCGTAGTTTCTATGACTGTTATGGTTATTATAATTATCTCATAATTATTACAGTTTTCCAATTTGACAGTTACAAATGAGCCACATGTAAACATGTTACAAACGTAACATTGTAGACAGGTTCAGATAGACTCACTGTCTGCTCTAGCTAGTGTGTACGAGTACATTGGACATCCGAACATGCCTACTGAATAATCACATAATTTACTTCCTCCTACTGCTTCTTTTTAATGTTATATTTATTTATTACTGAACTACGACCATAATGGGAATAATGCCAAGATGAAATTGTGCCTGCTGGCTTAAGTAGGTACAATTTTTTATGTTTATTCTTATTGAGTATTTATAATACCTATTGGTATTACTGGTATTTCTTATTACATATTATGTAAATATCTTTGTATTACCTAGCACGTGAGTCATGTTTTATGACGGAGAATCTGGAATGCCACTTGCTTCTCTATACATTACTCGAGGTATAATAATTATATTGTTTAACACAAAAGTTATGCTGTCGATATTAAATAATCGTTAGAACATATGAAATTGGTTTGATCCAATCGAAAAATTAAATAATGAGCTCCCGGTTTTATGTAAGCCTAATAATGCCATATCAATTGTAGTACTTTATTACACCATTTTTATTAATATATTAGTTTAGTATTTCTTTTCATCTATTGTATTAGGTACTGTACACAGGTTTCTTTTTAATGAGGTTTTAGTACAGTTCATTCGGTTTAATTACACGCACTGGGCACTACAGTGTTCAATTTGCATAAATTATATTGCATAATTAAAGGCGGCGTAGATTCTATTTGACTTATATTTAGGGTAGTTTTATTCAAAACACGTTTACCTCAATTGGATCGCAACCAGCGTAATGAGTGGCAAGGACAGCGCCGGTGGCGAAATTGACCGAATAAACGCCCACGAGACCGAATGCGGACACCCATAGCGCGATTCTCGCCTGGGATATGCGTTCGACGGAAAGGTACTTTTGAACTGAAGCTTGATTCGCGCAAAACATGCTGATCCAGTACATAGTGCCACCGATCACAACCGACCAGAACGAGTGCCGCACTGTTGGGTCTGGATTCATACTGAAAATATATAATTTTTCGTTCAATTTACTTAGGTCTAATATATACCATATTAGACCTATAGTAGGTATGCATGTTGTATGTATTTCATAATTTTATGAAATTACCGAACATGACTAAGATTCAGATTGACCAGAAAGCATTTTTCAGTTATGTTTTATGTTAACACTTACACCACCTGAGGTTGCGGTAACTGCCCTTTTACTCCATGAGTGATGTTAAAAATAACTTTTGATCATAAAAAAATCATTACTTATAATGAATAATATAAAATCAGTATTAGGTGCTTCATTACACAGATTACAGTCCGTTATGTACGTCATCTTTTCTTTATTTACCTTCAGTTTGGATTGAGTTCGTGCTATACAATATATGACTTATTTCTTTACGGAGATTTACAATTAGAATTACAAATTTTAGTTTTTATTTGATTTTTTAATATATTTATATTGTAAATATTAATTTATTAATTAGCATTTAGTTTAATTAATATATTTCTTTACTTATTATTACTTCAAATATCAATAAAGTATACTATATAGTGATTAGAAAACGACGACGTATACTTAGTAGTTATTTCTTGTTACCTACGTTTATGTTTTATCAGTATTAACTAGATCTGTACTTCAATATACCATAACACGACACAATCCCAGCCGGATTTGGCAACGATATAGCTAAGGGATATAAGGACATTGTCCATGAGAAATACATCATTCACTGAATTTTCAAAATGGTATTTTTGTTAGACATCTCGAAAATACATTCAATTATATCGGTTATACATATGTTTACATCCAACCTTGCCGGTTCCATCATCGTCGACCTTGTATCGAGCGTTGTCTAGAAGAAGCGACGAGTAACACGGATTTCTGGGATTCAGTAAATTTGACTTTGCTTTATAAAAGTAGCTGAAAAACCTGGTATTATGACTAGGTACATCAAATGAAGTAGCCTGAAGGTATGAATTAGGTATATTTATTATTCATTTTCGTATAAAAGACGCGCTGACGAATTCTAACTGACCGGTTTCTGACAGGTTCATATAATGTTTAAAGTGAATTTTTTCTACCAAACAAGGCATGCCTAGGTTTCTTACTTCACTTTCATCTATTACACACGTCTAGCTTTTATATAAATTCCTTACGAATTTAAAGATTTAGAAATTGGTTGCGCCTGCCTACGTCCTATAAGGAACCTATTGAGAAACCTCATGGTGCGTGACATGTCTTAGTTATTATTAGTACCTATGTACCTATTACCAATTTTGTCTATATTTTACTTCTTTAGGGGTTTGAGGTTTTAAACAGTCCTTCAATGATTTTCAAGAGTCTCCAGACTTAATTAAATGCATATAGAAATAGCCGTTATGAAACCTATTAATAGACTGACTTAATAATTATAGTTTGTATATGTCTGTCATTTGATTTGTATTAAGTGTACTTCAACGGTCAAAACCATTTATTATCCACTTTGACAAGTATGTACGGTACGTTAGGAACAAAGTAGAATCTGCGTGCAAACCAACCTATGTTATTATTAAAGCGTTAAGCGAAGTGATAGGGCAAACTGTCTATCACAGAAGATCTTCCCGTTCACGTTGCTTCACCGCTACGGTGTTGATGTCGCAATACATTGAGAGTATTTTTGTTTTGTCCGTTAAAACTAGCACAACCTTTGTTAGGTAACCTAACCATGCCCGCGCTAATAGGTACACTTAAAGTTAGGTCCCACCTTTAGCACTGTGTACCACCGCAAAATTATGTTGGTCAACATTTTGCATGTATTATGATAATGACAAGTGAATATTAAAAGTGTATGATAAAAAATGCAATTACTTAAAAAAATGCAGTCTATCGGTTCTTCGAGCGTAATTCCATACAACATCCAGTCCTCCAATCTGCGACGAGCCTAGTGCTAGCACCGCGGCTAAGGAACCCAAAAGTACAGCTGATTGGAAGGCGTCGGTCATTATAACAGCCTTCATTCCACCCTAAAAAAAACAGTTTATTATTGACAATAATTTTGAGAACGATATGAATGGATAGAAACAGGTTACCTTTATATACACCTTTTTGAACGAAAATTTCTGTAGGGGTTGGTTGAAATCGAGCAAGATTTCTTTTTGGACCGAAAAAACTTGCACCGAAATAACACTCTTCCTTCTCGCGCATATACTCGCATGCACGCTCACACACTTGTGTATGATAGAAATAAGGGGGGATGGTGCTATTTCTTTACACGATAAAAAAATTGGTAATTCTCAGTAAATAAATCTCAGTACGTCGAATTACATTTGAAGATAAAAAAAAAGAGTAACATTGCTTTTGATGGAGGTAATGGCAGGGTACCCCGGCTGCAGTCTTATTTTTTTATTTATTGTTATATCTAACACAATCGAGAATATAATAGTGTTTATATTACATTGTTGTTACATTGTAATATAAGTAAAACATTCTAACGGTTTATTTTATTAAACAAATAGTTGTACTGCAGTACCTACGTGCAAATGAGTTTTAAGGGTATGAGACGTAGGATTTTACAGTTGTGGGCTCAGTGAGTAGATGTCGGTTAAGTTTTTAAGATGTCCCATGTATTAAATGAACAACGCGTTTGTAGAATGATTTGTTTCGTGGCTGGCAACGGAGGAAAGGACCGTCTTGCCCATGCCCTTGCAATGCTCTTAAATATGCGACTTTCCATTGTAATACATGGGCAGATTATATAGTGATATATGTATAAACAGTAATAATTGCTGAGCCACTTATTGAAATATAATTAGATGTTCTCACTATATTATAATGAATGTTTATACATGAATATATTACGAAAAAAAGTTACCTGTGATGCGTAGAAAATGCAAACCACGTATACTAAAGAAACCGCAAGATATGTATTCAATCCCGTCACTGTAAAGAAAACAGAAAAGTAAAAAAATGAAAACGTTATAGGTATTCTCTCATTGAACTAAATTGACTTTATGATGTCAAACGTCTTTGCAGCCGGTTTAAAAATTTATTTTATAAATTTAGATTAAAAATTTATATTTTTATTTACAGTACATTTACATTGGTCGATTGTGGTGAAATTTGATATGGCCATAGTTTGAAGCCTAAGGTGGTCAAGAATCGAGTTTTGGGCGCTTTTATGCCCATTTATAGGCACCTTAGGTACTGCTATGTGGAAATGCCTACTGCCAGGCAGAAAAACCGCGAAATACTTTTCAAATGGCCATCTATGATTGCATTGATGACGTGTATAGAATGCATAATATTTTCTATATCTGCAAATTATGTTAAAACGTAGATAAACAATTTTGTGCTCCTAGTTGTCCGCCGATATGAATGACTAGCTGTAGCCGCAGCATCGCTTGTGTGGAAATCAATATTTTCCCGTTCTTGCAACATTGTCATACCTGCTCAACTCCTATTACTCATAACGTGATGGTATATAGCCTATATAGCCTTCCTCAATAAATGGAGTATTCAACGCAAAAATAATTTTTCAATTTGAACCAGTAGTTCCTGAGATTAGCGCGTTCAATCAAACAAACTCTTCAGCTTTATAATATTAAGTATACATATAGATTTTGATGAACAGAAAAAAATATTAACAATGTACGAGTATACACGTCGCCAGCAAAGTTTCACTTCTAACGCGCGTGGCCGATACGCACAATTAGATATTTATTATTTTTATCACGTTTAATAGCTAACATATAGGGATAAATGTTTGTCTTAAGTATTTTTTGAGTGGGAGGCACCTACTTACTAGTTGTTATGAACTATTTCGCATGGTAATCCAGATAATAATAATTACCGCAAAACATGAAAAAAAGTTTTACGAGTATTAACTGTACCTTTCGAAGTAATTTGAAAAATTGTAAGTAGGTAGTCTGTATTTTATTGGAAGCTCATGCTAATTTTGTATTAAATGTCAACAAAATTTGTTTAGCGGCTTAGACATGAAATGCAGGTACTTTTATTTCGCTATGATTATAAATTATCATAGGTATGGATAATACCTAATGCAACCTTCTAAATGGCTGCAACCCTTTTTGCGTCACACGCGTGGGCATGAATATCTTCTGCAATTACGGGACGCCTTGAGTATATTTCACTACTCTGCTCCAGTGCTAATTAGTGGAGTTAATGGCCAAATGCTAGCCCATTTCTACGATGAAAAAAGAGATACGGGTTTGTGGCTAAACGATGTGTCGGATATTTTTAAACCGCCTCTAAAACCTCCGTAGAGGTTTAACGAGTGATAATGATAACGAGTGATAGTGATAATGACCGAGACTGCTTTCTTGACGTGTCCGTCAAAGCATGGAAACACTCGTCAACATTTGCCACAAGCGGGCACCCATCTAAGTAACGCCCGCGCCCGATGTCGCTTAACTTTGGAGATGCATAGTTTTGCGATTTGCGACCACGTTGGTGCTACGAGCGAGTCGAAATTAAAATGTTTTTAATAATTTCATAACTAAGTATGTAATAAATTCTACACGTACTTATATATTACAACCAATATAATTTTAATTTCTCATTTCATATACATAGATATCGCATTATCTATTTGTGACGCAAATTGTTTTTAGTGTTCATTTTTATTGGCTATCGTATATGCAGTAGACGAGGAATGCGTTACGTAAAAAACAACATAGATACGCGTAGGTATGTTATAAGAGTGAATGTATCTGATGCTAGAAATGATTTTAATTCGCAAGACGTGTGTGGGTCAAATAATAAGCGCCAATTATACATTTAAATTTTATATAATTTGAGAGCAAGTCGTCTTACCACACAATGGAGTAACATTATTATTTCCTTTTCGTGAGTTAATATCATCTAATGTGCCTCTCATGTTTATTACGGTGAGAAGAGCAAAATGTTTTATTTTAAAATGAAATGTTATACATGTGACCAGCAAAATGAAATTGAACGATTGAATGAAATTATCGAGATCCGAATTTTGAACTTAATAGCGAAATTAATGAAATCAATTTGTTTTATTACCTCTAATATACATAGAATATTAGTACAATCAATACGTTTGATATCTTTGTGTAGGGTTCACTTTGTTCGGATCAATCGATATAATCGATGATGAAGCGATCTACTCGTATAATGTTTGGCTCATAGGAGACTTCGGATGGGGAAGTTGTATTGTTTATTATAAGGTGAAAGGCTACTAGTGTCACAAGTCACGGTCTATTATCGGGTTACTTAAATTGCCAGCCGTACTGGTGAGGTATAAGGAGAAGTTACGTGAACAAATCGCTAGGTACACATCTCTACTAATATTATAAAGCTGAAGATTTTGTTTGGTTGAATGGGCTAATCAATTGAAAAATTATTTTGGTGTTGAATAGCCCAATTATTGAGGAAGGCTATAGGCCATATAACATCACGCTATGACCAATAGGAGTGGAGCAGCAACGAAGAAGCGTTCCTTTATGCTTCCGATTCGCGTGTAATCTTTTATAGTAATCATAGCGTGACGTTCTTAAAACAGTTTTTTAACAGATTGTTCTCTAATTAACGCGGGTGAAACCGTAGGGCACAGCTAGTTCAATATAAAACGCATTACTTATATATGGCAATTGTGCATCGCTTGCAACCTGCAAGTATCAAAATGGTTATATCGAAAGTGCATCGTTGCGGTACCTTATATTTATGATCACGTGTTCAATGCAGTTTCTATTAGCCAGTCGGAATAATGTGCGATACCAACACGCCTCGATGATATCGTCAGTAAGTTTAGGCGTAACTAAAACGTCACGTTTGGGTGACCGACCGGTTTAGCAACAAAAGGACCTGATGAATACCTAAAATAATTATGTAACATGCAATAAATTCGTGTACCCAGTATAACGTCATGCATCGAATTTGAATCGATATATATGCATGGGCAATATTAATTTATATTATAACGTCTATACAAGGCCACTATTACTCAGAGCCGTTTGCAACCATGCAGAATTATAAATTGCTTAGGTCAGCTGACGTAATGCATGACCTACAATTTTTCTTTACCATAACTATAGTTCATTTTCTATTTTACGCAAGTGAATTAGCACCTACGAATATATATTTTGAAACGAAAAACTTAATTAACAGTCACTTAAATGTAATGTATGTTTACCTCTTATGCTTAATTCACAATAACTAGTTTTATGTACAAAATTTCAATTTAATATGTTACGTTATTTTAGAGGCTGTTTTCTTCTGTTCAGTTTAATGCTTAATCCTTCTGTTTAATCCTTATTTAAATAAATGTGTTCGTTAGCTTCGTCATTTCACATAGATCAAAATTGTCCATTACAATACACTAGAAGATATTATAGATTTAAAATTATAGGCCATCGAAAAAATATTGTATCCGCGAGCCAGCGCTTTTTTCATGATATGCCGGGCCGGCACGTCTGCGTCGCGCTCTTACTTTCTCTGTTTGTCCGGGTTAATCTCCGGAACAGCTGAACGAATTTTGATGGGACTTTCACTGGAAGATAGAGGAGCTTGTGGAGCATGTGTAGAATTTCAGCGGGGTTGGTATTTACGAGGGATATTTTTGACAAACTGATTTACAGGCGGGCGAAGCCGAGGAAACAGCTAGTTTTTAATAAATCTGCTCATAAGAAGATCAATTATATTAAAAAAGAGATACTTATTCTAAAAAAAATAACGAATTTGTGACAGTACCTTCTATAGAGTACTCGGATAGAAAGAAAATTAGAAACCAACAAAGTTGGGTACTTAAAATCCCATAAGGAATATGTATTATGATTATTATGATGAATTAATGTTATGGTTCCATTGTCACCCCATTGAGTAACTGCGGTCACCAATGCTTTGTCGTGGACTATATAATAGGTCGGTTCTATTATATTCACACTACTTGTACCCGTCTTTTCGTCGTCTATTGCGTACTTTCACTCTTTTATTTAATTGCTCATTTTTTCGTACTTTATAACTGGAACTGGGTCATAATATTTGTTTGAACCTGCATTAATTTCCCCTTGAAGTATGGAATCTGAAGTATAATAATATATTACATACCTACATATCTGCGTACCAGAACGTAACGTTCAGATATATTTCATCCAATTTTATTTTAGATTTTTGTTTAGTCAATTTTTGATTTTGTTATTATTTGCTAAACATATGTATAATAATATCATGTGTGCTTGTAAGTTTAGTCTAAGTACTCTTGACATCCAAAGTAACGAAGTGACTGCTAAGGATTATTGGGCAAACGCCGAAGCGTGTTGTAACAGCCGTGATTTGAATTTTTCTAATGTTATTTTTTCGGTAAGCATCTATTGCGTGACCTTGCGGCACGCTGCGATTATTGATATTATTATTACGTCTTCTAGTGCTACGTAGAAGAAACATTGCCACATCTATCTGACTTATTTACACATTTGAAATATCTGTGAGTTAGCATCATTGACGTTGAAGGGCTTCCGTAAAACGCTTTCTATTATATATCTATTTTATAACGGATCCATTTTTAATGTTCATGTAACCATGAATATATATCTACAGATAAAAAGTTTTGCGTTTGTGTGAAAACGCACATCGTTGTAGGAGGTGTGTCAGAGTATAATTACTGGGCTGGGAAACAGAATAATGGACAGAGAGCCGTCCCCGGACACAGTAATGATTTACTCGTAATGAAAACTTGCGTTCTCAGATGTCTATATAAATGGATCTCGGTCCAAACTGCAATGTGATTTTTAATCGTTTTTGTTACGTTTTAAAATATTTTTACAATTATCGTCAAATTTGTACTATGTTGTGAAATTTACCTATCAAGTGACTATTAAGAACCCATTAAGTGTACGGTATATTAATATCAACTTTTTTATTAAATCTTTAGACATCGTAACATATGACATAAAATAGATTTAAATAGCCGCTTAAAATAAATTGAATGTTTACTTTATCGATCTGTATATTATTGCATCGTTAAATTCTTTTTTATTAGTTTTGTCAGAAGTAACGCATGCCACGCGTGTCGTCTATTCATTTACAAATGTTGCATTATGGTATTTCCAACACATTTTTCACTTTATAGCACCAATTACTATAATTATAATGCAAAGATCTCCATGTCGGTGTTTGACGCAATGTTTTTTGTACGAAATATATTTATATCATCAATATGGTAAGGTCTCACGTGATGTGGTAATATCACGCTGTTGAATATGCATATTGTTAATATAAAGTATTACGCAGTAATAGATAACAAATACTATTTTAGAGTACCTATTTAGTTCTGTAACCACTTGTGGTATTCTTTTTGGGATGTATGAACCGGTGTTTGTTAGAATAGATGAGGGTACATGTATGCTTGATGCTTCAGTCACCTTCAGTGAATAAATAACTGAGTTACTGATCGGTCGCGTATTATTATTGCCTTGCCCAATATATTACAGTGGCGCAGTCGGTAGGATCCGAACCTACGCTCCCAAAGGGATACCGTCTTTAACAAACTAAGTTCCTTGGGAAGGTATTGTTTTATCGTCTCCTTTTTTATAAGTAGGTATAGTTATAATGTAAACTTACCGTCCGAGAGTGCTAAAGCAGGAGCATATACCGCAACTGCAGTATATAATATCATTTGCATCAAATAAAGAGTGCTAGCATAGACGCGCATTGATTTACAAAATCGCACTTCCTGAAAATATGATATTCAACTTTCATTTGTCTCTATTTATACATTATAAATTTATAAGATAAATGTTCCCATAATAATTCCATTCATTACCAAATATTCGTAGCACGAGGTGAGTCGTAGTCTCATAAACACTGGTAAGTACAACTGACTGGTCACCGGTATCACTAGGATGAACGCCACACAGATCATCCAAAACTGTGCACCGGCCATGTACATTTCCGCAGGATTTCCTAGCAACTCTATTGCTGTAATGAAACTGGAAATAGATGGTTTATAAAGCCAATCAATAGATTTCAAAGCTTCTCGTTGCAATAATAAGTGAACGTAACCGAACGAAATTTGCGCTATTTTCGGATAGTCGGGTGTAGCGGGGTCGTTTAAATTACCTAAACAAAGTATGGGACAGTTTTAACATTTAGAATTAGCAATAGAAATCACACCTTTCATAACTATAACTAATTAACACTTTAAATCTGTATGAACATACCTAGCCTAGTTTTATTACAGTATCTGCTTTCTATCGCTGTCATTTATGAATTCATTTGAGCAAAGTATTATTACTGCATGCATTTATGTGAAATTTGGCACACAGATTATCTATAAGCTTGATATTGATATAATCTTACCTTGCAGCTAGACTGAGAGCCATAGGAAGAGTACCCATAGAAGAACCTCCGAGGAGAAAATCATCCCCGGTAGTTTGTTTCTCTCCGAAGTATCCATAAAATACACCAATTGCACACGACACAATAAGCATTGTTGCCAGCACACTATAATCTTGCCACAGAAAAAGTTCCCGAGATTTAATATCAGTTTTTTGTTCTCCCAACACAATTTTCGTTTCGTTTACATGTTGCATTGGAATGTGAGGTGATGCTATCACCGATGTTATCCGACTTAAGCCCCAACATATGAATGTTAAGTGCTTTAATGAAACCTGTAAAACGTATGTTTACATTAATGTTCTATCAAATTACTTCATTTTATTCTTAACTAAATATAAGTATCTTTATACAAGTGATCAGAATTATGTTAGTAGAAACAGATTAGCTGTGGCACTCACTCTTCCATTAAACATCTTACTTTAAAGATATAGATAGCTAGGAGTAGCTTAAATACAATACCTTACAAACAGTTAAAACAGTAACTGAATAAAGCATTTCTAAAATTATAATAAATATCTACGAGTACCTTATAGTTAAGGTAAATTTATTCTATTAGCTTTTGGCCCTGATTTTGTTCGCGTGGAATAGTGATTTTAGGCAGCATTTTAATTTTTTTTTAATACTTTTATTGGAAATAATACAAATAAAAACACGAAAACCGCTACAACTATTTACACTATAATCATCACTTATCTCAATCTCTACTTAATATTATAAATGCGAAATTAACTTTGTCTGTAGTTTGTCCTGCTCGAAAATAAGTACCATAAAGCTTTGTATTTTGGCAGTTCATATATATATATATATATGTTATAATTTTTTTATTTCCATGTAGTCTAGCTGTAAGTTTACTTTAAGCTGTTAAATAAAATAAATATATATGTATGTGTTCCAGCCAAAACGCATTTCCTGTAGTAGTATGTTCATCGGTACCCGTGCTACTCGGAGTCGGTTAGTATTGAGGCGTAATTGGATAACGATCGAGTGGGCGTTTGTTCCACAGGACATTTTTCAATTAACAGTTAATACCACCTCTATTAACACATTTTCTATAGCATATGCTCTAGGTGTGGCACAAATACGTAGTATTTATTAGAATTCAATATTGACATTTTTATTTCATTTTTTTTATTTGAAGAGAGTAGCAAACGAACAGAGAACAGTCACAAGTAGCGATTGCCGCTCATGGACATCCACACCTTTCAGACCGAAACGCAGAATGTTGTAAAAAAAATTTGCTTCACGGCAGAAATAGGTGTGGCGGCGGTAGTAATTCCTCAGGCGAACCGTATACATGTTTTACTTACCACCTACAAATTTTATTTTAAAACTTCAAATCGGAGCGGTAGACGTAGGTATAGAAAAAAAGAGTTAATTTTATATAATAAATTTAATAATGTATATTCAGTATGAAGATATATTATCATGTCTTTAAATCTATGGGCTTACCTATAATATTTTTAAAAGAAATGGTATCTACAGCGTAAACCAGAGGTAACTAATAACGTAAGTCTAATGATTACAAATGCAACAGTTTCATTATGTTACAATCGTTTGAACGACATAATAAAATTGTATTAGTGGTTATATTGCTTTGTATAAGTGTGTGTTTCTTAACGATATTCAGCTGTAGATTGTCCGATAAAAACGGTTGAGAGGCAGCGGAAAAATCCGGTTTAGAACTTGCTCGAGCTTCTTTTAAGCGGATGGTTGACGATGTTAAGACTCATGGAGTAGTAGACATGGGGAACATAACGAATGTTGACTAGGGCTACCAACTTCGGAAAGGGTCAACGGGTGTTAACATAAATTTACCATGAGGCTGATAATATTTGCTTTTATATAGTCTCCATAAAGAGTCCGAATGTAAAATACTTATAAATTAGAGGGGTTTTAATTATTTGTTTTTTCTCGCTGTCTCATAGGCATTTGACGTATTTCCATTATATTATGCAAAAAAGGTGAATAAATGCTACTCTTACATGGTTATTTGTAAGTCTAGTGATCGATTGTTACTGATATGTCAAATAGTATACTATATAGCCACCTTGGAATACGGTCTCATTTCACGTAAGACACCTAGAGGTTTGGTAGCCCTATTCGAGTTGGTGTGCGTGGTTCACGTCACATTCCTGACAATTACGACTCGCCGTTGATCTATATGGTTTTAATTCAATAATTACCTACACAAAACTTTTCTGTTTACGATTGACGCATTCATTGAGATAATAGCTTATTTTGTGCATGTTACCGACTATAAATTATTAAATTATTATAAAATTATTACTATAAAGGATTATTTGAACTAATAATAAGTGCAAACACCTATATCTTTATAGCATTTTCAAAATATGGCATTTCCTATCTTCAAAAGCATCGTAAGAAAAGACGTTATATTCTTAACTGATGAAATCCATATTACGGTATGTTTTAGTTGTAATTATTAAATTACATAATTTATTTAGGTTAGGGACCTACTGAAACATATTGTTTATTCATGCTAACTCTTATGAATTATAAAAAAAAATTAAAATTTCACATTGCTGAGGTCTTCACAGATAAAAAAATTGTAACTGTCAAGTTTTAATATATACAAGTGTCGTTAACGTTCCCTGTAATGCACAACGATTAACTTTCGAACTAGTAAGATTTTTTATTGTAGCAGATAGGTACTTACATATATTTATAAACAAATAGCAGTATCCCACTAATAGATTATTATGAAAACCGTCAAAATAAGTCCTAAGCATTATTATGGGTGGTACAACACAGCTCGGCTTTATGACTAAATAATAAAATTGCGTACATAGACAATTTTCGTAACAGTTTTTGCCGAGGAATATGCTACTCAAAAGTATTTTTCTTTCTAAGCATAATTAACGGCGTCACGAAACATACTTATGACAGGTTGCAGAGCTTTGGAAAGTTCATAGGTAATTAGGCGAGGCTTAATAGAAATATGAAATGATGTTACACCATTTAAAAGTGAAGTATTGCACTTATTAATTATGTAATAAACAATACAATTTGCTTTAATATTAATAATAAGGGTCTAAGCAAAATGTTAAGGTTATTATATTAATAATTTTTAAACAAGCATCAGTAATTATATCAGTACCTATAAAATTACTTAGAACCATTAGTAATGCACGTGTGGCACTACAAATATCCGGATTGGCCCGTTGAAGAAATATGAATACGCATTGTTTTATATAATTAAGAATCTATAATACTTATAATTAAAATACATAAAAACTATGCTATTACGATTATAATTCATTGATATTTTCTTTTAATATTTGAATGATTGGAAAAAAAATATTTTAATAGTTAAATTATATCAACAGAAAAAGTAAACTGTTCAGGTAAAATCTCTTATATATATAAAAATCCCATGTCACGATGTTCGTTT
>DWGJ01001694.1:0-18597 GCA_018246895.1 Aspitha aspitha aspitha
TCATCACACAAATGTTTGTTCTGGGTGGGAATCGAACCCACGACCTCCGGTTTTGCAGTCAGGGTCTCTAACCACTCCACCACGAGGCCAGTCAAACGCGTTCAATAGTACTTATGCCAACCACCGATTAAATTAAATCAATCGGGTTCTGAACAAAACCTAAAAACTACCTACATTACCTACATGTAACATTTTATAACTTACATTGATTATATCTAACATAACACGTAAAAGGTAGCTGAAATGTTTAACTGTCTCGTACCTTTTGTAAATATTAATTTATATTTAAAGAAAAGTGATACATATTGAAAGTTCGTGATGACTGCCAAACAAAAATACGGGTTTTCTATGTGAAATCAAATTTGTGATTCTTGTAAAAATTACATGTACATAGTATCGATTATCGATGAGAAATACATTCGCATCATTAGATAAAAGGATTGACATTTGCGACCGAAGACGATCGAAGCAGTGGATTGAGACGGAGACAAAGTCGCCCCGAAATAGGAGGATTTTAATAGCAAATATTCAGATATGAGCTTTGAGACTTTTGAGCTAGCAGTTTTCAAATCGAATACAGACGAATCACACATTAACGGTTATCAAACTTGTGTAATTCTACTGTTACTACAATATCTCAAATGTAATTAAGTGTAGTTTCTTTTTCAACCCTTTTATTATTCCACTATTGCACTACTGGACATGAGTCTCCTCTCATAGTGAGGCCATAGTCTAGTACGGTAGCCAAGTATACCAACCGGATTGTCAGACGGTTACCTAAGGAAATAGTAATAATAATAATTTATTTATTTCAATCTATGAGATCACAATAACATAATAATATAAAAATAAACTAAACTAAACTATTTAATATATAAATAAAATACAAGAAACTATTTAATTAAACCTATGACTGTCTCCATCCAGTGCATAATATAATACGAGGGGACTATATTGAAAATTAAAAATATTTTTGAGTTAATTTGTGTGTTTTTTCATGCCGATACTGAAAATGCATTGAACGCTCCTTCTCTCAGGTGTACAGGTTTCTTCGCGATCTTTTTCTTCGCCGGTAATACGGAAATTTTAGTTACTAATTTATGATGATATGGTTATGTGTAAAAATGTACCAAAATTTGTATCATTCTTATTATTACTATTTTTAATATGATTTCGATTCTGAACACTTGTAACGTTAACGTGATAGATTAGATACAAATGGTTGGGTTGTGTTAGTATTTTTCATTTATAGTGCAACAATTACATCAACAAAATAATCAAACCATAATCCAACTCTTTTCTTAATTGCACAGATATATGTAGAAAGAAGATAAACATTAGGTCAGTAATCCTTTTTCAAATAATTACAATTTCAAACCTCTCAAAGCGGCCGACCTAGCAAATGGTCCTCATCTCATTTGTCCGGGTCAAACATCTTAACATATGACGGCAAATCCTTAGTGGGCACAAATAAATACGCTATTCCTCGAGTATAATATTTTCTTGATCCCCGGCATTAAGATATGGAAGGGTCAGCAATAGATCGGCCTCAGAACGTCATAATTCCCGACCCCAATTGATATGAGATGAAAGTTTTATTGTTCTGTCTGCTATTTCAAATACAGACTCTATCAAATAGAAACAAGCAGGTTTACGTCTCAAATATCTTTTTGGATCCAGTTCTTTGAATTGACTTCTATAAAGTATTACTTTTTGTCTCCACTTTATTTCATTTCAAGATGTGAATATGTATATTCTTAATAGATTTACGGGCTATCTTCTTTGTTTTGCATTTTAATTCCCAGTAGATAGAAATCCTGCTTTAGGTTCGATAAAACGTTTTAAACGTGAATTGGGCAATATCATTTCTATCAATTTATCACCTATTTGTATGAAGTTTATGTGCTATTATGTTTTGCGAACAGCAATATAATCTTTCCGCGTGGCGTAACTCAAAATGGACGCTGCAATCCGAAATCTGAGCGAAATAGTTTCGGAACGCTCTAAGTCTAAGTAAGTGTTGTTCGGCGGCCGAAGATTTGCGGACGGTCTGTAATGGACTTTATCCTTATTTATTGAAGTTGGACTGAAACGTAACGGTGCAAATTTAAAAATTTTCGCCTTTTCGCTACCTCACCGTTCGTTACAATTTCTCCGAGTTTCATTTTATTACGTGTACCCGTGGTTGTAATCCACAGTATTACGCTTGTAAGTAGTAAATAAGTAATATGGTTTCCTAATAGCTTTAATACATTTTGTTGCAATTTTTGATTAATTTATATATTATGCATATATTCTTGCGTCTTCTAATTGTAGTAAGTATATACATATCGACTGGCCTGTTGGTCTAGTGGTCAGAGACCACTGGTCAATCTGTGGTGGTGGATTCGATTTCCACCCTGCATAAACATGGTGCATTTGTTTGTTCTAAACTGGATGTAATAAAAGTATCTATACAAGTATTATGCAGTATGTATTCTTTTGTTTATCGTCTGTATGTTTAACACATCACAAGCTCTGCTTAGTTTAAGATTAAATGACCGCCGCAAAAATAATATAGTATGGTACTTAAATTAAATACTTAAATTTGGAGCTTCATCTATTGTTACGTATTAACAATTACGGTACCGAATATCAACGTAGTTAGGAACGCTTCAAGAGCCCCCTGCAAGCTGACGTCGGAGGGGAAGCGAAGGCTCCGGCGTAAATGAGTTCAGACAAGCGTTACGAGGCGAACGTGTCGCGTTTTTGCAAAATCGACACCTGGAGGGCTTAACCCTGGAGCACTTAGGATTTGGAACGAGACGCGACAAGACGAGACAGCAGCCCGACCTCGTCTTAAAGGTTTCCAATCAATGTTTTGTATTTATCGTTTATTGCTTTACAAACTAATTTGCATTTATGCATACTGATAAGGAATTATTAGTTTTACCATTTTGTATGTATCATGTACTCAGAATACATTAAATATACACTTTATTTTCTTAAAATACGTACATACTCGTATATGAAAATATCTTAAACTTATCTAAACGTGGACAATAAAGATAATCACTTCAATATCACTAAAGGTTCAATGAACTCAATGCATTAGATATAATTGGCAGCATGGTATCTAGCAACCCTTTCTATATCAATTTCAGGTCCCTTCCAACAGCGTTAGACTTGAATCATATTCCACCATGCTGCGCCACTGCGCATTGGTGGAGAAAATGTTTAATTTACGTATACGGATATGAATTTGGTATTGGACTAGTTTTCTTAAACGTAAATTAAAACGTGATGCGAATATTCAATCGCTAGCTATGACAATACGATAATCAGTTTACATTTCTCAGCGAAAGATGGCGCTACATGTATTTTGAATCACACTGTCACTGTTAATAAACCATGAATTACTGTTATTAAACCATGAATGTCAAGTTTCGGTCTGAACCAGTGTATTAGAATCGTTACATAAGCATGTCATCTAGCATAATGGTAGATGCGTTTAGCTATAATCGCTTAAAGGTAAATTATTTGTAATCCTAAATTTTCTGTAATAAATAAATTTCGAATTTAAAAGTCTTTATAAAAATAAAATGTCTTTTAAACGTAGCTATTTATTTAGTATGTATAATGAAAAAGAGCAATGTTTGTGAATCACATACCTGTGTATTTTTTGAGTCAAAACTATTTCTTTGGGTAGGACGATAAGTCGATATTCCTAATCAGTGATAAGAAGGTAAAGATAACGGACAGCAAGTGTATAGGATGCTCTGTACTTATATTTGAATTGCACTTTTCATATTCACTGATATGACTCGACACTAATATTAACTGCTGAACTAATTCACTATTCAGTATCATAGCAATAATAGTATTCTACAAGGTTCCAAATAAATATTTTACGGAGTTACAATAATTTCATACGCATTTTTTCCATTGGAATTAATGATAATTCTTAATTGATAATATCAAGTTCGTTATGTAATGTTTTGATGAAATTGCACGAATGTTTATCATATCGCTTTTGATACTGCTCCAAAATTATTAAATTCTTTATATACCTTTTTACATTGTCGTTTACAATGAAATTTATCTCAGTTCTTTGTTTCAACAAAGCATAGTATCCATAGATTCGAATAACGCAGACAGTTATGCACGGTTGTTTAAGAGAAGCAACGTTGATGCTTCTTTAATCGCAGCATGGATTTATAAATGACATCTATTTGTATGTAATCCATTTAAACAGTTTTATTAAATTAAAACACGAAAATATATTAGATAATAAAAACTCTACGTTTTAAACGTTGCGTAATTCTGACGAAAGCAGATATTATTTTATGTCAGATAACAACAATTTGTACTGAGTTATCGGCTGTTCGGCGCTGCGGGATACATCCTGTACCTACTATGACAGTCTCGCGGCTAATATCGCGCGACGTCGTCGAAGACGTTCCCACTTCCACGCAAGTATCGCTAATACACAAGGTAACGAGTTATGTGTGACCGCATCAGTTAACTGGAAATGCTGTTTTGTGGGCCCTATTTATATAGTATTCATACTATGTGACAGAACAGTTGAAGGACGGTGTGTTTGCGAATAATATGCGGAACTAGGTGTAATGGGTAAGTTCGCTTGTAAGTGCTTATGTATAAACGCATTTGAGCGTTTTGTGGATTTCACCAACACTACACATAGATAGAAGGATTACACACACAAGTAAATATGGTATATCAGTAAGGACAGATTTTTTAAGTCTAAAAATATTGGTTTTTATGTCATGTACATATATTTTCACGCTACTGACTGCTAATATTAAATGTTATGCTAAGGAAATGAAGTGTTATGTTATTATTAATGCAGTAAGTAACTATTAGTTAGTATCCGTGTTGTTGAAGTTTAGTTCCAAATGGGTTGCTACTGTTGAAGACCAAGATTGTCGGCTCTAGATAAACACGTGGACCAGCATGTACACTTGACGAAGAAACATGAATTATTGTGATAAGAAAAAAAGAAAATATGAAAGATAGAAAGAAAACATTGATATAGGCCCAACAACAAATCAATAGGATATCAACAAAACGCCCATTTACAATAAAATAAAAGTAATCATCACAAAGTTATATAACGATAAGTAAAATAGGCATTGAAAATAAACAAAAGAAATGTATAATAATTAAGAATATTTTTTACAAAATAAATACGCAACATTGTCTACTGTACCTACCTTAAGGATGAATCCAGCGTTTGGACGCATTTCGGCTATTTCTGTATCGACAGCTCAGCTATATATATACCTACTATTATACATACCTAAATTATACACCTACCTAGTACACCTAAGTGAATAACTTTAATATGACCATTTCAACCCCTACTCGAATTATTGACAGAAAGGCTTAAACATTATGACTACTAAGCCACAAATAGGTTACAGAATAGAAATATAAGAATAAAATTGATAACACATGCTTTGTTAACTTGCCAGATGCGCTTGTGTGGGTAATCTCGGCATGCCTGCTGCTAGCGACGGTGTCCGCGGGCGTCATCCGCGAGTTCCCAGACCAGGAGAACAGCTCCTGCCAGACATACACGCTTAGCAACTTGTTGCACCTGGACTGCTCTGACCGGGGACTTAACGAGCTACCTGAGGAGTTGAACTACGATGTGAGTAACATACGGCGCCGGTTAATAGCCGTAATTCTAGAAAATTAAAATGTGACGTGCACTATTGACCGCAAAACGAAAAACTTAATCGATACTTCACGAGGGTTAAGCAGTAATCCCAATTATATCGCTTGATTCGTCTGGGGTTTGGAGTTTGGAGACGATTTAAAGACGTGCAGTGTATAGGATCGGAAGTTAATTGCATTCATGTCTCACAGTACGCACTGCAGTAGCTTCGTGCTGCTGATTTAATGACGGTTTTTAATCCAATTAGTTTCCATTGAAAGGTCCTTTATCTATAAAAATAGTGCCAATTGAATGCGTTGGTAAAATCTTCAGCTAAATCTAGATAAAAATGTCCTGAAACATATTAACTGGTGTATTTAACTTTCAGGCTCAGGTGTTGTTGTTGTCCAACAACAATTTTCGATCATTCCCTCAACAATTGCAAAATTTCTTGCAAGTGCAGATACTGGATCTATCCGGGAACAGCTTGACCAAAGCGTTACCTAGTTACATGGATACTTGGAAATATCTTCACACAGTAAACTTATCGAATAATAATTACGATACATGGGTGAGCACCGAAAACACGTATGGTATAAAAACTCTGGATTTATCAAAGAACAAGATCAATAACATCGACGAGGACGCGTTCACGAGAATGCCGCATTTATTTTCTCTTGATTTATCTGAAAACAGAATCTACGACTTGCCGCCGGGAGTGTTCACTCATGCGAACAACTTAAACACCGTCATTTTATCCAGAAATTACTTCTCAGAAGTACCCAGCTTTCGATCGCCCTCTTTGAGGAGTATTTATTTGAGTAACTGTCAAATAACGCATATAGACGTCAACTCGCTCACCGGAATGAACTCATTATTACATATCGATCTCTCCATTAACCAGATTGAATACATTCCCGACGGTCTCGCCTCGAATACCTTACAAGAATTGGATTTGAGTTACAACGAAATTGGCACACTCACGGACCGCACCTTCTCGTCTTTACCGCACCTAGCGGTACTAGATCTGAGAGGCAACGAATTCAAGGAAGTATGGTCGACGTCACATTTCTCCTCAAATCCGTTTTTGAGAGAGGTTCATGTGAAAGGTAACCGGTGGAGCTGCGAGGGTTTCAGCGTAAATCTCTTACTTACTTACGACTTCCTTACGAGGGAACCGTCGAAAATAACTGACAGAGGTTCGCTTATTTGCTACTCGCCTTCTAACGTGACCCAACTTAGTTGGCAACAGGCGTACATTCTCACGTGGCATGCTGCGGACACATCCGCACAGGCGTATCCGTTGATTGCTGTGCTGGCTGGAGTTGTTATTGGAATTTTAATAACATCATTCGTATGTAGGGGTATTATGGCCATGAATAAACCAGATCCACCGCGACCAACAGTAGAGACGACGGTTCTGAACGCGAACGGCTCCACGCCCCAGCCGAGGAGTGATTCGGTAATAATGCGAGTTCCCTTGCTTGAGGATCTACCGCCGACCTACGACGAAGCCTTGTTGATGCCACGATTGAATACCTCGTTCCACTCGTTACCAGATTTCGTCGATGAACCGGAGGAAGAAAATCGGCGTTACCGCAGATCCAGGTCTATTGGAGATCTAACCGAATTTAGACACAGAACTCTAGATAGACGCTCTGTTAGACGAACGGTTGAAATTCACATAACATAGTATAAGAAATTCTGGTTAGTGTTAATAATTTATTGGTAAATCTTTACCTTATGATATTTAAGAGTATTGTTATAATAAATAAATAATAAAAATTATTTGTAATAGTTATATAATTATCTAAACTGTGAACAAGTGTTTTTATTTCTTCGTTTTACAACACTGCTTAAACTCTAAATGAAATTAAGTACCTACGTAAGTATGTACATATGTACGTCAAGCTACCTGTTATTGTTAGGTATTATCTAAGAAAGATGTTGTTTACTTATTGTGTATATTTTTTTTTAAATACCCAGAAATACTATAATTATACATTTACAAAATAAGAAAACTGATAGACTACTTAAATAGCGCCATCTGATATAAAATTCGGTACTAATAAATACAGGGCATATTAAGAATCTTTGTTATAATGAACTAGATGGCGCTACGGTTTTAAGAAAGCACCCTCAAATGTTCTTAAAATAAAATTATTTAGATAAATCCAACAACCGTTTCATTTAGATAATTGTTAATTTCTTTTCGGGTTAATTTCTTTTGAAATATCTTATTATACGTATGCAGCTAACTTGTAAATTACATATTTTTTAAGTAATAGGTAGATAGGTTCACGCATATTCATATAATGGATCGATGTAGTTGATTATAAGTAGTTATTTCACGTTAGCTGTCTCATAGAACCGTTATCATTATCAATGATAACACGTCATGAATTTTATTCGACTCATACAATGTTATCTCATGGTAGCGTTCGCACGTTAAAGAGTAGTAGACTAAGCCGCAAATTGTCTCTTTAGCAGGTACCCAACACATATGAGCAATAAAAAAGTCAGTAATGAAGTTGTGCAGTGCAAATAGTTATTATTGTGATTAATATTCATTGACAAAATACGTCTATAAATGACAAGGACCAAATATTTATGCTTAAAAAATAGAAAACTTATGTAAAAAAAACTGAAGACCACTGTTTTCAATGTTCTACTTGATCTATTTACACAGTAAGTATTTTCCAATTTTCTGCATTCTATTCTAAATGCTGCAAAATTGTATATATTTTACTTCATTACAAATGTTTTTATTATAAAGATCACCATCTTAACATATTTAGATACACATATGCAAGTGTGCTTATATTAAAAACTATTTGTTCGGTTATTATGTACCTACAAGTATTTTCGAACATTCACTAGTAGATAGCAAAATGGAGGATTATTAGTCACCATTAGTCACTTAGATATCTGAAAATAAATTATTTAATTTCAATCCTCAAATATGAGTAATGTATTACTCAATGGACGTAGTAAAACACAGGTACATTTCTTAAGCTTGTTTGCAGTTTTGATATCTGGTAAGCGAGTGCGACCTAAATTTAGGTATGTATTCCATAACCTGTGGCATTATCTACAACTGATAGCAAAGATAAAATTGTTGTATGCGTCTCCTAATGTTTCATTATTTATCCGTTCAGTCTTAACAGGGCCAATGCGCTCCATTTAGGGACACTAAGGTTACACGTGACCAGAAAAATAGATCCGTTGCCCAACATACTGTTCTACTGCAGGTGTTCAGTGGCGATTCGGAGCGTTTGTTAAAGAGGTATTACCGTAATACCCCGAGTACTCGATGAAATCAACTAGCCTATGGATAGAATTCAAATTATAGTCACTGGTGTTGCTAACCCAGTCATCGAAATTCGATCATAAATTGGAGTAAAACCTATGTGCAATGTGTAACTTCTTTCTACTCTTCGTTTCGTATAGCTACAGAGCAAAAAACAAAAAATCTGTGGATGCTGCTGTTTTGGCCTTTATATAATAAATGCTGTATTCTTGTCTCCAGATAGGAATGATACAAAGACGTTATGATCCTACTAAGAACGATCAGCCTTCTTCTGTTGATATCGATGGTAAATGCGGAATTCTTGGACTTCGAAGATCGGTCACACGATGTTTGCTACATGTGTACTTGCAGTGCAGATAGATCTACCGTTGACTGCTCTCGTAGAGGACTGACTAGCCTCCCAGACGGCCTAAGTCATACAGTAAGTAACATTTCAGAATTTATGTCACCTTTTGTATTAATCTAAACTATTACCAACTAATAAATTGATGCATGTACTCATTGTATAGAGTGCTCAAGTTAAATAATTACAATAACTTCCGTCCATTTTTAGCTAAAGTTGTAAGTGCTTTAATTATGAATGTTGTTATGCAATGAAATACAAATAACAATGAGTTATTACGGCGCTATACCGGGTTATTGATTAAACTTTTTTATAGTTACATTTTTCGTGATCTACTATTTGCGGGCTGGCAGAGTTGACACATCTAAAGACCATTGTGTAGAACTAAGGTTTTAGTAGTTCACTCCAATAATTTTATACTTCATTTGTTTCCAGGTGACGAAGCTCAATATTTCAAATAATGAGATATCCACTTTCCCTAAAAATCTAGGCAGTTTCTACAATTTGTTGTCATTGGACTTAAGCTCAAATCTATTGAGCGAAATACCGAAAGATGCGCTACATAATCTCACCGCACTGGAAGTGCTGAATTTATCTAGAAATCATTTTCAAGCTTGGCTCAGTCTAAATCCTAATGATTTTCTTCAGCCAGTGAGCAATATAAAAGTGTTAGACCTTTCTTACAACCGACTACGAACATTAGGGAATTTAGAGTATCAGGAACTTTTGATAAGTCCATCACTTGAAGCATTAATTTTGGAAAATTGCGAAATTGACTCCATTCAAGGAAGATCACCACTAAGCGGCCTCGTTAGTATAAAAACGTTGAAACTGAACAGCAATCCTCTTTTAAGGATCCAAAACCTTATATCACCGACACTCAAGAGCTTGTATGTTAGTAACTGTCAACTAAGTCACATAAATTATCATGAGTTGTCTTACTTGCCTGCGTTGGTATATTTAAAGATGTCACACAATTATCGATTAGAGATATCTTCTTCATCGAATACTCTGTATTCTAGTTCATTAAAATATTTGGATATATCCTATTGCAACGTTTTTCAACCAAGTCTTCAAGGATTTTCCAACCTTAGAAAAGCGATAATAAACCATAACATGATTAGGTATCTGCGAAGCAATGAATTTATCAACAATTCCAAATTAGAGTACGTGGACCTATCATACAATAATATAGGATCTCTTAAAAGCGATACTTTCCGAGGGCTTACTAAGATAAAATATCTAGATTTATCATGGAATGAGATTGCTATAGTACCAGAGGACACTTTACTTGAAATGCCAATGCTGACACAAATGAGACTTGCGAGGAATTATCTAACCAGAGTAGGCCATTTAAAGTCGCTCTCCTTGTCTATTTTAGATATGAGTTCTTGCGAAATTAACTTGATAGGTAAAGATTCGTTAGAAGGAATGCAATCCCTGGTGGATCTGGATTTATCGCGCAATCTTATATCTCACATCCCCGATAGCATTTCATCGAACACACTAAAATATTTGAACTTGAACTTCAATAGAATAAGCTCAGTAGGGAACCTGACATTTTTTATGCTGCCACGATTGGCAGGACTAGGGGTAATTGGAAACCGATTTACGAATATATGGAGCAGATCCTACTTTGATTCAAATGTTTACATAGAAAGACTAGATTTGGGTGACAATATGTGGCGATGTGATTGCACTGACCCGAACATGTTTGACTTTTATGAATTCGTAACTTTAGAACCTAACAAAAAAGAAGAATCCTACAACCTTATATGTAACAGTCCCAATAATGTAATGGGACAAACGTGGTTAGAAGCGTGTTACTTTACGTGGAATCCTGGCGAAAAAGTGGCGAATGCTGATGGTATAATATGGTTTTTAGTAGTAATGATCGTCGGATTAGCTTTGTGTATTATTTTAGTGAACGGTATAAGGAAGTCCATGAACCGCCGTTTAGCAGCTATACAACGGGAACGTGAAAGGCAAATAGAGGAGGCCAGAGATAGATTGAGACAATTAAGAATACGTGCAGAACAAGAAGCACTATGCAATACTCCCGATCCTCGTGATTTGATAGCCCCACCCACCTACGATGAAGCTCTCTCCATGCCAAAGTTAAATACATCGTGTCATTCTCTATGTGAGACCGGCACTGGGAAAACAAAAAGACGAAGAGGACGCAGAAAAACAAAGTCAAGTGGCGATTTGTTGGAAGAAACGGAAAGGAATGGCGATGTAAGAGTAGTAGATGACTTAGAACTTACAGAGGCAACGAGTAATGATCGAAGGCGGAACCGTCGTCGTCGATCGGGACGATATGGAAGTCATGAAATAGCAGAGTTAGATCAGTCTCCTGGAGTACGCCGCCGCCGTATGTCGGAGTACGGTGGTGTGAGTGATAGTCTGACAGTGGACTTAGAACCGGAAACAATGAGACCATTACGTCCTCGACAAAGACGCTACTCTAGTGGCGATGACGAACCTAGAGAAAGTGACTTTTAATTAAGATTACTCCAATACTGTAAATGCTTTGTTTTTTAATGTGAAAAGAAACTTACTTAAACTATTTTCATAATTTTATTAATATCTCTAGTATAAGGTTTTATCTATATTTACCTCAGTAGTTAATTAAGTAGTATAATACAAGACTTTCTGTCATTTTTCTTATATGTAATATAATGATTATACAAAAAATAATTTGTATTGTATTATTACTTCTTGTATCAATGCATGAACAGGGCGTGCCAGGAATTCAGCATAATCCTATGTTGCTTCCGCGACAAAGTCTACTACATCTACTACCACACAATGTTTAATCGAGCTCAAAAAAGATGAGGATCTATTTTCGGCTTCGGTCGGGTTTTTGCTTCTAAATTTGCGTTTCTAACTGTTGGATGATCGAAAAATTTTGTCATTTGCTGTTTTTTTCACTGAAGTATAGGTATTATCAACGTTATAGTAAAGTACCACTTCTTTTATAAGTGCTTGGCAGCGCCATCTCTAAACGTTTCTATAAACAAAATGCATGAGCGCCATCTTAAAAGTCTATTCCATTTAGTACAATAAGAAAACAACAGATGGCGGTAAAAAATAAGTAGCTGAACAACTCATTATTATGGTAGATAATTCTATTCAGTTAAATCTACAGGAATTTTTAGCTCAATGTTATTCATTAATTATTTAATATTCGTCACTGACTATTCGTTAGTTATTTCAAACCCATTTCGGTGTACATATATAGCTTCATCGTGTTAGGAAGTATTTAATTAGTAATAATAACATATGCTTCTAACATTTCATAACCAATTAGGAAATAATAAATGTACAAAAACATTACCGCTAAAAAGAAGACAAGAACCGGTCATGCATGAACTTTGTACATACAATCACAAAGTCACAGTGACTCAATAGGTTTAAGTATTGAATAGGTACTTGCTCTTGTTTATTTAATGATGCACTTATTCAATTCGACCAAAATACTACAAGAAAACACCGGTTGTAATTTAGAAAAATTTATAAAAACGTAGGTACCTACTTAACGCAAACAAAAAATTCTATAAATCTGCAGATTCCACCATTATCGTTTAAGTATTTCTGATAAACAGGTACCTAGATTGGTTACAGTCTAATGTTTGTGTATGGAACATTAGTTGATTGGCATATAATTTAATTTTAATTTTCTTCTGGCAATACAACGGATAAATGTTACATGGTCACCCATTGACGATAGGCAGTAACACCCACGTGTTTTTGTAGGGCCATAAGTCAACGACTTGATTCTAGTTCATTTGATCCGACTTGCAAGCTAGGGTAAGGTTAATTAGGAAAATTAAAAATACAAAAACCTTCAATCAACGTTTTATATCGTAATGTTTTATAATAAAATTACATCGATCTATAAAACTCCTTATATTCGAAATATTTTATTGTTCTCAGTTTGTTCCTGCTTAATTATACATTGTGGTTCATTGAATTAAAATAACAGTTTTATTAAATTATTATTGCAAATAATAAAAAAAATCTTTAAAAGCACAGTTATACAAAGTAATGAAAATTTTCTAAGTATGAAATAGAATATTATTTAAATAAAATTCACATTGATGACAAAATTGAAACCATTACATATGTACACATACATAAAATAATAGCATCAATTACTTAAAATAAATGGTATCACATTCTTAAATACTAAAACAATAAAATTACCTTAAAAGGAACTTACGGATAGACCACGACAGAAGTCATCGCTTAATAGAAAGTCGTTAGAGATATTGATTCAAATTGATCTATTCATTGTTGTACATGGTGTATTTGTTGAAGATAAAGTAAGTACACAACCATTGATATATCGCATTATTGAAAACCAAAGTGAAACTTTATAACATGCAATACATGATTGCCCAACATGCGTTACCAAAATATGAAAATCATTTATAACAAATTTTACAACTATAATGAACATGGCAACATTCTTACACGTATAAAAATATGTTTTCTTATCGCGCAATATACTCTCATAAATATATTATACCACTAACATGTTTAAAATAAAGGCACTGTCGACTACAAACACACTTTGGCAGCACTTAATACACACTCAATAATTTCATACCCTCATTTACAAGAGTTTTCCAAGATATGCACACAGTATAATCACAGAATTTTGCCGTTAGTGAAGTGTTTGCTGATTGACACTGATTTACACAAAGTGTTATTTTTGTTTGTCATTTCCCTTCAAAATGATTCTCAAGTAGTTGATTTGCGCACATTTGGATCCACTGTTGGTGTAATTATAATGTCGCCGGCGTTCGATCTACTCCGAGTGACTAGTACTGGTGTTTTCGGTTTTGGGGTCTCAGACATTTTGATCCGAACCCTACCCATGTCAGGTGAATACACTGGAACATATTCGCGAGACGGTGACAAAAAGTCCGAATCTGTAGTTTGATCGCCGTTGATTAATGGTTGAGATACATCTGAATCGGCATTTCCATTAAGTCTAGGTGGTTCATCATCATGCGCAGGTACAAATATATCTTCACTTGACAAAGAATGGCGGTCTTTCTGTGATTCAGGTGAAGCAGGATCTGATTCAAAGGAAGTCTCTTGTACTGGAAGTTCATTCTCTTCAGTTAAATTATTATCTATAGAACTACGTTTATTTTGATTGGTATCTCTGGGACTGTCAGTTCTTATATCTTTGTCATCGTTTTGCTTTACTCCATTTCCAAGACCATTTTCACCTTTCTTTTGATGATTTTCATGTGTAGGTACTAACTCATATTTGCCGTTAATAACTCGATCTGATGGGGTATCGGCCAAGGCAGGCTTACCTAATAAAGATTTATTCATATCTACCATTTCCTTAGATGCCTTTTCTACATCGCGTTTTTGTTGTCTCAAAAGGCGTCTATCACGACGTTTTCTCATTTGTCCTTTTATAACCGCAAATCCTATTAATCCTACCAGAAGAACGACGATCAATGCTATACAAACGTATGTACCTGTTTTATGGGTTACTTTTTCATCTCCATGGGGCTTTTCTCCAAGAACTTCTGAAGCCTGTGTCACGCGAATCTGTTCTGATACAGTAGTGTCCCTTGACGCTTCTTGTGTAACTGCTTTTTCAGTTACAAGTACAGGTTCCGTTCTACTGTGCCAGTCAGAGCCACCTTCGTAAATAGATGGAGGTTGAGGGAGAGGGAATTCAGAAGTAGTGCTATTGAAATCATCCTCAAAAATTTTTGTAACAGGCCCTGGATTGAGTTCTTCATACACTCGGGTGGTGGTGTCTACAGGCTCGTCTGTTTGCCCTTCATATTCATCGCCAATATTGAAAATAAACCCAGAACCTTCGCCAGACCCTTCAATGCCATCTTCGGTAGTATATACAATATCTGCATGTGGAATAACGCTTTCTTCTGCTAGTATATTCTTATACATTTTACGTTCATACACAGGTTCCAATATATCACTCATCGTTGTGCTTTCTTCATCCCCTGATCCTTCTATTAAGGGCAGTGATGTAGTATAATGACCTACCTTCATAAATTGTAAACTGTCATCATCCTCGATTTGATCAGCATTACGAATTACCTTAGCTTTCCCTAAATCGCTATTAGATACTAAAGACATAGATTTTAAGGCTGTAGTTTCTTCACCAATTTGAATAGCATTAATCGGTTGGTCCCCCATCATCATATCTAAGTAATTAATTTCCATTTTGGATGCTTTACAAATATCTTTAGTTTTTAACTCTAACCACGAGCGACCCTTGAATCGTACTGGTGTTTCGCATTTTGCATTGTCGATATGGACATTGGCAGCTAATAAACGATCGCGTGCTACCATATTCTCACAGGAACAATCAAGAGGATTTCCATCTAGTTCCAAATGTTCCAAACTGATCAAGTGACCTAAATTAGAAGGCACATCGTGTAACAGATTGTTAGTTAAATCTAAAGAACTAACACTTGTAGGCAGATGTGAAAGCGAGAGCTTCGCAATTCTATTATTTGCGAGATTGAGGTGCACGAGTTTTCTAGCGTTGTATAAAAATTTGTTTATATCTGTAATGCCATTGGTCGACAAATCCAAGGTGACAAGTTCTGTAAGCCTGTCCAGTTCATGTGCGACCTTCGTTATATTGTTGTGAGAAAGATCTAGAATGTTTATGTTCTGATGTTTTTGGCGGAGACTGTATTTGTAGAGCTCTGCGAGGTTGCTGCAAGTAACGCGGTGGAGGCCATCCCGTGTGGTGCTGCAAACGCAGCTATCAGGACAGATAGCGGCCAGCGAGGGAGCGGAGAGGAAGGATAGTGCTAGAAGAGAGGCGTAAACTGGTAGCCACGCCATCTCGATTGAAGTCACCGCCTGAAACATAAAAAATACATTTATTTATATTTAGAACATGGTTACATCGTCAACGTTTGCTAGTATAAAGGTAATCTTATTAAAGTATTGTAGTCACGTGAAGTAAATCACGTCCGTGATCGGTTAACGCTATTCTATTCGCGGCTCTGTCCCGTATAAGGTTTCAGCCTCAAACAAACGGGTGGCATACCATATATTCATTTTACACTTTAAATATCAACTCAAATGCGCCTACACTTTTATCCTACAACGTAAGTTTATATACGCAGTCTGCCGTAAAGTATGTCTGCCCGAATGTCTCGAGATGATTAGATATTGTTAGTTCCCAAGCCCGGTATGCAATTATAAATTGTTTTATAAATCATTACAATATCTACGGATATTGCATGATAGGAATAAATAAGAACTGCCGGCAAACGTCGTCTAAATATAGGGTATAATATAACACAGTCGAAGTCCCCAACGGCTATTGCCTATCAACTCCAACCATCCAATTATTGCAGCTGCAGTTATCCGACAATTTGAATCTACACTTCCTTTCATTGGTAACAGCTATCAACGTAACACCGACCAATTTGTCAGTACTTCTTACAATGTACACGACATGGGATACTAAGGACCTGAGACTGATATTAAACTTATATCATAGAAAAAAGAATCCCAAATTATATAAATAACTAAAGCTGGACTTTATATCAATAACACTTTTTAAGTCTCTGCTATCAAAGAGTGCTGGGAGTTTTTATTCGCCGGCTTTTTTCTCCAGGTCTACTATAGCCTGAGAGGCGCACAAAGCCGAAGTACGATGACTAAAACATGACCTTCATACCTTATAATGAACAAAATAATTTGAATTTGAGTTTGTGCCATTGCAAGTCTAAATTTAAATGCTGTTTACATTTTAAGAATGCCGTTTTATATTTACTAGCCGTGGTATTCATAAGAACAACACAACTACTTCGTTAGTAGATGAAAATGAAACGTACTAAATAAAGAAATTCACAAATGGTAAAACGTTTACGACTACATCCTCAAAAGCATAAAACTTCAAAGAGCATTAAAAAAAATCTGCGCTTCCTACGTAACGCTGGACGTGCGGATGAGTACGCAACGATGTGGACTGTAGTGTTATGTTTAAATCAGTATCTATTTGTGTCCCACGTAGCATCCGCGGTGCACTTGGCCGGCGCTCGCGGCCAGAAGTGGTTCAATGTTAGCGGCAGGAAGACCCTCGTTAGCCGATTGTGCGAATGTGGTCACATCTTCGCGGGGGGCGTTCTGTGTGCACATCGAGATACATCGCAGAGATTGTTGCGCAACAGATGTGCGGATTCCTATCACAATTAAACAACAAACAATACAACACGAGACGAAAAACCAAAATCTGGGAATCAAGGACGGAGTTCGAACGATAAATACATAGATATCAGAATACCAGTACCCAGCATCAGCGGGGTGGAAAAACAAATGAACGTCTTCAGATAATTCACACGGAACTGTTTAACGCCACAGTAGAGTCCGTACTATGAAGACCAAGCGGCTAATAAATGAGTAAATACATGTGCTTCTAAATTAATCTATTATATTTAAATTTCACACTGAGATATAGAACGAACATGCCCATTCAACAGCCAAATGTATGACCTGATTGGGAATCCCATCTACAACCCTCGCAGTCATTTACTACTGGATAAGCGAGCCAATAGCTTTCAATTGGTGTAGCTATGTAGCATAATCGAATGCTGAAACAGTGACACATTTTCGTCCTTATAACGTAAGCATGGCTTTCGGCAACAAAAAGGAATGAAATCTCCAAAAATATTGGGACATTTTAGTACCTACTCGTCTCCTTTCGACGTGTTGCGTAAAATTTTAGTATCCGTTTGAAAATATTCAGCGCCTATTTTACGATTTTGCGAACAATACTACGAACGAATCTACGAGTGTTAAGAGGACTTCATCTGTGTTGAGTAAAACGTAAACTTACAAATGCAATATTAAACATATTTCACATAGGTAGTACACTCGTACGCAGAAGTGTCAGTCATAACGAAAAATACATACATAAATGAATACTCTTCATATTTCTAACCGATATACAACAAAAAATTCAAATATCATTTTAACAGTGCAAGTAAAAGCAACACGAATACACAGAAGGGTAGTATGGATGTATTATATTTATATATATGTAAAGTTCAAGTATTTTCGGTTCGATAGACAATAGGCATTCCTTAAAACTATTGACATATGTATTAAATGCAATTATTTATCATTATCTGCCTACCCTATTAGGGACCTGGCGTGACGATTTTTACATACCTATGTATGCATTAAATGCAAAATCTCCAATTAATTTTTCAACACATACATATATTTTGTGCAAAGTTTAATAAAATTACAGCTGCT
>DWGJ01001695.1:0-18579 GCA_018246895.1 Aspitha aspitha aspitha
GGAGCAGCAATGACAAGTGTTGCAAAAACGGGAGAATATTGATATCCACGGGGGCGAAGGTGCGGGCACAGCTAGTCTTAAATATAGCTAAGATATGAATCTCAGTGCTAGACGTATCTGCTACATAAATCATAATTACATATAATTATTTAGCAAATGTAATATTATCTGCTTGCCAACGTATAAAGTCGTAATTTAACAGTCAGACGTTTTGTCAGGCAGACGTCAGAATCAAACCTAGGCCCTTTGCCGCAGACCCGCACAGTAACATTTTCTATATTACAAAACGTCTTGACGCATCTTATCTTATTGCCGGTTTATTTAAGCTTAGATAACGATAACGACCCGTATCTAAATGGTGGTAACATTTTGATATCTTTGGTACCTACCCAAAGCCGAAAGCGAATTGTTGAAGATATCAATTTACTATTAAATAATGACAATCATAGACCGCGTGTATTTTATGTAGGAATGATGATGATGATGATGATGATGATGATAAGTAGATAGGTACTTCACATAATTCTATCTAGCGCGAACTGAAAGCCTAGGAAAACAACATTGTCTAGATGTTCAAGGATTTGACGCAGATGGTAACAATTACCGATGTTACATAAGTTACCAGCTGCCGATACGAATTAGATAACACGATTACATACGTATGAAGTGCATTATATAATATAATAAATAAATATATCTATGGGAAATTTATGATAATTCTGTTCAAAAACATTCCGGAGCTCACGAAAATTAATAATATTCTAAAAAGCATTTACCTACCTGCTATTCGTGGCTTTTTCTCATTTTTCTCATTACCTATAATCATATCTCTTTACCTATAATTAGTGTCTCGTTCTCTGTTACCAAGTAGGCTATGGGTCATGCGTAATAAAAAGTACAAGGTCGCTCTTAGAGACATGGGAAAAGTGCCGACTAATTAAGTTGTTTGAATATTTCATATCAATAGTGTGATTAAGAATTTGAAGGAAGGAAACAGATAAATGAAAATTGAAATACATCCTACGTTACCTGACGTAAGACAAGTTATTAGAAATCAGAGATGATTTATGAATTAATGCTTTCTCAGCGCAATAATTGCACGCTACGCGCCGTAATACAAAAAAACAGCGGAAGATGGCGTGGCAAGATCAAAAATGTCACAACTATAAAGCGACAAAAATACCCGATTAAAGAAAAAAAACGTTGTAAAGTGTGTATATAAATAATTCCGTCATCAAAAATCTGGTTTGTTTTTATAATAAATGCCATAGCGCATAAAATAAAACACATTTAACGTGAGATACCAAGTGGGTGCATTTGGGTCATTTGATTCGTTTTTGCCCCTCATTAATGTCAGCCACAAAAACTCTGAGAATTGTCGACATACCATGTATTAGTGTTTGCAATACCTCATTGTGGAAGAAATTGTCTCTGAGAGACAATTGTTTGAGAATGTAAGCGCTGTTAGGTAAAGCCCAACATTATGTCAGCTAATTCATCAGCAAATTATGTGCTTATAATTACGGTTATGGATTTTCACTACACAAAATACAATTTTGACCTTGCAACGACATTGTAGAAGACAATCATAGTGTCCCATATAATAACAGATATAATTCATAAACTTTTTAAAATCTTCAACTGTTTTGCAGCACATTTCACCACGATGGTGTATTCCCAGCAGCAAAATAGCAGAAGACCAGAACACGACAACGGGCATGGCTGGGATATCAGACTGGCGGTCCCGGGGAGACCGGGAGAAGACTACCCAATACTTAACTCCATCCCGAGAACATCCTTCACCTGTTCCGGAAAGAGTCCAGGTGAAAAAGATTTTTAATAGATACTGTCCTCTACTTTGTAGCAAACTGTATAAAACTGCGCTTGGTAACGGTATAACTTGGTAACGCTGCTTTCTTGAGAATCTGTTTATTTAACAAACTTTCAAGTCGTAATATCTGTATTGACTAGTGTTAACATTAACACTAATTGTATGTTCATATAAATAAAACACATGATATAATATGTATGTTCATTGTTCAATTTTCAGGATATTATGCAGATGTTGAAGCTGGATGTCAAGTGTTCAGGGTCTGTACTCTGGGTTCTACGTACGGCTTCCAATCGTTCCTCTGTCCCAATGGCACTTTATTTAACCAAGAAGTTTTGGTTTGCGACTGGTGGATGAGCGCGCGTTGTGAAAAAACTCGACAGCTCCTCATTGAGAATAACGATAAATTTGGAAATCTAAGGTTAGGGCCGCAGCTTATGAAGGATATCAAAAATATGTTAACACATCCATTGCGAAATCCATATGATAAAACTATAATGAAGAGTAACCTTATCGTTATGCAAGATTATAAGCCACCTTCGGGACAACTGTTTCCAAACGGGGCACTAATCTCTGGACCAGAAAGGCTACCCAGTAACGTGTATGTGCCTGCTAAGCAGAGGCAAGGAAACTACGTACAAAATTCATTTCATACAAGTGACCTAGCTTTTGCAGCCTCGACACCTAGTTCTCAATACATACCTTCAATACCTTCAGCATCAAATGTTATTGGACCAGCAGCGCCAAGAGATGTAGAAGTATTGCAACCACAATTTGAAAATCTTAAGCTTGTACAAAAAGGTTTTTCAGGAACCGTACCTCACAGTGGGACAGAAAATTTGACATCTATTAAGAACAATAACAACAACAACAGGATAGCACAATCGTCGTTCATTCAGCATCAGAATCATAATCAAAGAAATATACCCACGTCACAAAATATTCAGAACAATCAATCGCAACGTCAATTATCTCAATACAATACCGTACCAAGTAATCAGTTGAAAAAACAACAGGAATTTACATTTACCAACACAAATAAACACCATACAAATATTGTACAGCAAAACGGTCAAATTTTGCGGAAGAACATCGTACCTCAATTTCCTAGACCTGTCAGTGGCTATGTGGATAGAGAAACGAAGCAAAATTTGGTAAGTTCCAACATTATTCCACCTGTAGGTAAAACGCTAAAATTTAGTAGAATTGTTCAAAAATCGAGTACAGGTAATCCTAAGTCAAGAATAACTTTTAAAACGTGGATTGTAAGACCGCCAAAATCAGCTCAGTTGGTCGTTGAACCAACGCCGTATACTTATAACAGGCCAATAAATGGTCTTATAAGAAACATACTTGTTGACACTACTACTCCAACGACAGTTAAAGAGAACTCTGAATCAGAAGATGTACCTTATATTTACGAAAGACCCATGCCTTCAAGCAAGCAAATAACAACTACAGATAGTAGTTCATTAATATACTTGCCGCCTACAGAACCTACTTTGTTCAATCAACTCTACTCTACATCAAAAGTCCCACAAAACTCAAAACAATCCGGCTTATATCTAGCAGCGACAACTTATAAACCTGCCTCTCGTCTTTACGTACCTCCTTCAGAAGATACCTTAGGATTATCACGCCAGTATTTAAGCCCTAATTTACAGTTGCCACAAACCCCTGATTATCAAAGTGCACGCTTAGTAGCAACACCAACTTCTTCAGCATTTGATTTTACAACTGCCCTTTACAATACTAAGAAAGCTCCGTCATTTTCTTTAGATAAACAATCTCATATTAACACCAATCATAACAATTTAACATTTTCTGATATACTAACAAAAGAGAAACTTGATATAACGGTAAACGATATAATAAAAGATACCAATAAATTACTAAAATCTCAATCAGAAAGTAACACACTTGCAGAAACTCCAACTGCTAATAATTTATGTTCTGAATTTGAAACTGATGACTATGGACAACTTAGGGCACAAACACAAACAAATAACTGTAAAAGCGCAAAAATTGTACTTTCTCCATCGATGGACCTGGAACCCCCTTCTGATACCTCTGTATACAACGACGAAAATTCAAATAAATTGTCTAAATTGCCATTCTTTAAACAGCCTGCAGTACCAACAAATACCATCGAAAGAACGGTTTCCCTAAAAATTACTATACCGGAAACTATTGCAGACTATTTATTTAATAACAACAGTGAAAATGACGTCGATAATTTAGAGATTTTAAATACAGGCAGTAGTAACTACTTGGTGCTTACCAACAATAAGTTAGAGGAAAACAATGGTGCTGGTTTAATTCCTATTGGTAAATTAATTTGGGATAAAAATATAAATATTTCTAATTCACAGGCATTAGTATACTCGTTTTTGACCGATTCAATCAATGCAGCAAGGGAATACAGCAACATAGCAAAACAAAACGTTATATCTACTATACCTACGCAACCACAAACTCCGAACCTGAACATTGAAAATCTTGAAGACATCACAAATAAAGTATCACAACTCACATCATCGCAATTCTCAAACGATAACCAAAATAATGCCAATTTCGTGCAGCTACCTCAAAAGACTAGAAGCTCCGCTTATTACAGAGATAATACAAAGTACACAAAAAATAACTTGCATATACCAGTGATGCAAAGCTATCAAGGAAATTCTTATTTTTCACAAAAAAATTCACCGGAACAGTTATATTCATCGCAGCTGCAACAATATAATAGTCAAAATGTCATAGCAAACCACCCAGGAAACTCAAATCAATTATACAGTGGTCAACTATATAAGCTTCCAGTTCCGGAAGTTACAAAGCAAATAAATAATTTCCATAATTCCATTCAATCATCTAATGCAAGGTTGACAGATGAAACAGCAACAAAATTGTCACATGTCGTTAATCAAGGTCTTAATGGAAATAGTATCCCAAAACGATCAAATACCGACGTAGAAACAGATCAGAGAGAAACATTACTTTATCCACATGGACGACAGCAATTACCGCGTACCGAAGAAGCTACATTTAATACACCACATAATTCCGAAAACATTTTTGTAGACAAATTTTTAAATTCTGATACCGGTATAACTGCACAGATACAAGATAAAATATTCGGTATATTGCCTCATCCTTTAGAAGAAAATAAACTTGTTACTTATAAGAAAAATAAGTCTTATTACTTGTACACGAAATTAGACGACAACACCAATGATAACAGTCACTCGATAAATACGATTGATCAGTATAGTCAAAAAGTTAATGAACAAAACGCAAAACTGACACGCAACAACCATTTGTCAAATCGTGTAACACTTGAACTGTTGCCATCAATAGGTTACGAATTAGAAGATGAAAAAGAAAAACAACAAATTCTTAATGCGCTTAAAATAAACGATTTTAGGGATTCACTCCAGAATGGCAAACCTCAAAGCCTTAATCATCAATTTGATAATTTAGTAAGTGGTGTAGATTATACGATAATCCATCCCTTATCCAAAAAGCAAGTGCAGCCAGTCAATAATATCAACACGATACTTTATAGAGGCCCTTCTTCGTATTTGGCACCTCAGTCTTCTGTTGGAAGTTTAGGAGTAAACCAACAAATTAAATCTAACATTGACTCTAGAATAGAGAAATTTGACGATGATAATAATAATAACGGTTATCCTAAGATCAATCCTGCGAGACAGTTTTCATTTTAATGTTATCTAGTTTTGACGTTATACATCTCTTGGAGTGTTTTGGAAAAATATGAGTGAATTTTTTAACAGCGTGCAACCAACGTCTATAAAATTGACACTACTAGCTAGTAAAGGTAGCAAATTGTCAAGTACGTTTATAGATTTGAGTTTAACTGTCGGTATGTATTTTTTGTTTACATTGTGAATTATTATTTTTAATAATAGGTACTTAAAAAACAGATTATTGTAATTACTTTTGATATATTTATTGATTTCTTTTTGAAATATTTTTAGAACTAATTTGTTTTGTTACAAAAGTTCTTACGTGCGAATATAAAACTTAAATATGTAGTATAGGTGTACTGGTATTGTAATACTAAATGAGTTACCTCATACAATAATAATAATACTGTTGCTGTAAATAAAATTTTTGTGACTTATGTAAATATAAGTTGTACGTCTGATATCGAAAATAAATAGCTAGCATAAATTTGTTTTATTTATTCCTCAACCTTATACCAATGATTCCTCCAAGTATTTGTGTCAAGTAAAAATGTTTTGCATTCTATATAACTTCATATTATACAAAAAATCATTACTTGCCTCATGTTCTTATGATTAGTGCCATCTATTGTCAGTTTTTTTAATCATAATATTTTCGTTAGTTTAACAAGCAAAACTAGCAACAATAATTGCAAATATTACTAATACATGTATACGTACATATTTTTACTAAAGTGTTACATAGATTTCAAACATTATCCCTTTCAAACCCAAATACATGGGTATAAATAAAATTCACACTACATATTTCTTGGTACATGTATCCGATAAAATAAGACCGCGAAATTTGAATACACGTCACAAAGTTCGTTGTCATGACAACAAATATAACGTATTCAATTGTTTGTAAGTTTCATAAATACTACGGAAACAACTAGCGTAACATATTTAATTCACTTACTATTATCTGCATTCTTACTTGTGTTCATTGTCGTATAATTATTTCAGTTTCCCCTTTTCAACCTTCAGTGGTGTTTTAGGTGAGATTCAGGTTTTGAATTTTTAGATTTATATTTAAAATCAAATAGTCATAGGCACTACATATGCCCTCTTGAATATTACTCTTTGTAATCAACTCTACGATGACTGGCATTACTATCCATAATGTTTTCGAACGTTTCTTTTAGTAACTGTTGTTATTGTTTTATAATGTACTACTTAGGACCTGTAAAATTGTTAGAAGCTACCGTTACTACTTTATTTCATGGTGCTACGACGTTGATGATGTTTTCTTGTCTAATAGTTACCGATCATAAATTGAGCTGATAGTAGTAGGTTCAGTTGCCACTCGGGTTGAATTTTTGAGTGGTTGACATTTGTTCTGTCTGGGTGTACAATTATTGTATGTATTAATTTAGTATTCCTAAATGTAGCTTACCAGTCCGGTTACTATTACACAAGTTCTACCAAATTGGCTTAGCATAGTTCTGTGAAAAGCTGGTCCAAGACTGTTATAATATATCTTTGATCAAATTCACACAGGGTCACCTGGCCCCAAACTAGCCAAAGCCATTGCGTTGGTGACCAAACTGCTGATAAACTACATACTAATTAAATACCTATTTTATTATCTTAGTGTGTCTCAGGGTGTCTAACCATTCAAACAAGAGGCTAGTTAATTACTGTTATTAATATTATTAATAACAAATATTACAGGATGTCGAACCCATCTATAACCGGTTCAGATCTGCTATCAATAGCAGAGGATGCAGAAACGGATATAGATATCCGTACAGATCCCAGGGTTCAATGGTTCAAGGATCGTATTCTGTCGTACATAGGGTTGAATGATGAGGACTTGTTTTATGGGATGTTTGAAGAGGGCGACACTAAACAGAAGATGATAACCTACATTACAGCACCGTTGAAACATAATGAACTTTCATTAGACAAGAGAACCTTTTATGTGTCCAAGATTATTGTAGACAAGCTCATTCATGAAGATAAAGAGTTTACCGAGTGGAGTAAGTAATATTAGCTTATTAAACACTTGATGCAATATCTTTTTTCAATCCTTATTTACACCACTCTTGAACACAGATATACTATTAAAAAGAAAAAATTTAAATTCATATTCTATTTGTCTATAATGTTGGTTTAGTGTGTATGGCCAGCATCATACACTGGAGAAAATATTTTTGAGAAATCTAAGCCATTCAGGTTACCTCATAATGTTTTATCATTGTTTTCACATAATTATATAATTGTTTTGATAGGCTGCCATTGCTTATGGGCTTACTAAATGGTAAAAGATTTGTCATCTAGCTCTTATACATAAAAGGCTGGTATACATATAATATATATATTTATATTCTCTCTTTGCTCTTCAGATGAGTACAATGTTATAAAGTCCATGATATTACTATCATGTTTTATCCTCCTATAAACAAAACTGTCAGATGATATCATGTCAACAATATTGATAAAATATGCACATAATTGTACATATGTAGATACCAAGATACAAATAATTATGTTGTAAAGGAATATTCCTTAATAAATCATAGGTGTTTTTATCGTTTTTCTTTAAATACACAGCTGGCATTCACAATTTATTCAAGATTTTAAATTTTCCCATAAGGGATAGTGTAAGGAGTACTTATCTTAGAAAAATCATTTTCAGTGCTAATTATCCCAGTGAACTGGTCCATCTTTTATTAAGCAGAAATAAGGTGCTACTATTAATTAAGTGAAAAATTTGATTGACACTTCCTTTTATTAGGAATCATTCCACCCCCTCCTCCGCCGCCCCCACCACCGCCGAAAAAAAAGAAAGGAAAGAAGGGAGCGGCCGCACCGGAGCCAGAGATAGAAGTTGACCTTGAAGAGGAGAAGAAAGCTAAGAGCATGAAGAGCATGAAAAGTATGAAGAGCATGAAGAGTATGAAGAGCGTGAAGAGTATGAAGAGCATGAAAAGCGCTAAAAGCGTTAAAGGTAATTTAAAACATTTGTTACCAGCGTTTTGTTTTTTTTTCATTATAATTTTACCCAGCAAGTAGGCAGACGGGCCACCTGATGGTAAGTGTTCACCATCACCTATGGATACGCGCAACATCCGTGGAGTAGCCAGTGTGTTGCTGGCTTTGGAGAAGAGTTCTGTTTACGCCTTTCTTGACGAGCCCCATGTCAATTATTTCAACCACACTTATCTCCTCATGGACATTCTCGCATGGTCCCTATTATGTCCAAATTCAGGGACCTGAAGACATGAATTTCAATAGAATAGATATTCAATAACAGGTAAGTTAATGCATTTAAAAAAATTAAACAGACTTAATATACATACATACTTAAATATTATAATTGTATACTTTTCTGTTTTCAGATTTCGATACAGCTGAAGGTAACTAACAACAATTTGCATTGCAATATTATCGTATTAAATAAACTTTAATGTGTAGACATTAGAGACTAAAATATGTCAACATTTATTGTATTAATTCCTGCATATTTTAATACGAAAGACATAAATTTCTGTATGACTACAACCGTCCTTATGTCTGAAACCTGACAAATGAGCATACTTGACCACACTGCCCCAGATCCTGCTGATTATACATCTAACACGGATACAGAACAGATATTGAGGTGTATTAAATGGTAGACATTACAGAAATGTAGACATAACATAATTGTAGACAACAGATACTGAGGTGTTTTAAATTGTAGACATAACAGAAGTGTAGACATTACAGAAATGTAGACATAAAATAATTGTAGACAACAGATACTAAGGTGTTTTAAATTGTAGACGTAACAGAAGTGTAGACATTACAGAAATGTAGACATAACATAATTGTAGACATAACAGAGACTGAGGTGTTTTAAATTGTAGACATAACAGAAGTAGAGACGGCTGCTGCTGTCACCGACGTGACGGAGAGCGAGGGGGACTCGCTGGACATGCACGCGGAGGAAGAGGAACCTCCGTTGATTGTCGAAGACCTGTATTCATTTCCGCCGCGTAAGTCATTTTGTCTCCCAATTAACTTTCACCTTTCTTTAAGCCCTTCAATCATAATTTGATAACTTACATGTACTTTAGGCTTTCCGTACGGAGAAAAATAGATGGCAGGGAGTTGCACATGTTTTGGGCGTGAGATAAGCGAGAAGTTAGTGGAGGTAATATGAGTTGAGAAGACGAGGGGTTTCTCGGAAGTTTATTTATTTTATTTATTTATTTATTTAATGGATCACCAACATAAGTAGCAGTATTTAAAAACGATAGATTTTAGTTAGGCTTCATTGGTGCGATTAACTGCTCTTATTATTATAGGCAACCACAGCGTGCATTAAGAAATTTACACTTAAAAAAGTTTTAGAATGGTACAGTGGGGAGAGAAGAGGCTTTTTGAAACACCTAATTTATCCTAATGTGTGTGTTGGGAGCGGGATTTGCGCATAGTGTTTGAACTTGGTGGTGTAAGCCTATCTGTCGATTAAGGTGTGACATTTATAAACCAACCACTGAATATTAACAGTGTCATATATTTTCAAAACTCAACAGATATCCAAAGTAGATGTGTAGTACCTATATAGATTTTGTTTCTACAGCCCCGGAGGACTTGGATCCAGACGTTGATGGCACTCTCGAGTATTATACTGTAATAGTAAGTTCTATACGTTTAATACTTTTTTCATTTATTTGAGTAAATACCTAACCGAATTCTAGTTTGTTACCATATAAGATAGGGATAAGCCACTAAGCCATTCGCTAGTTACGAGTTTCTTATTCCCCAAAGCTCTCTCTAGTTATTTATAAGATCTCTTTCAGGTTAGTCCAAGAAAATTTGTTTCTACAACATTCGTATTTTAAATTTCATATATTTACTTAATAATTTGTAGGTACCAATAGTTATTGTTCTTATTTTATAAGCACCATAAAATCTATAAATATTGTCCTACTCTTTTATCCATATTTCTTCCATCCATATTCCTTCCATCCATATTCTTCCCATCCATATTTCTACCATCCATTCATATTCCTCCATCCATATTTCTCCCATCCATATTTCTTCCATCCATATTCCTTCCATCCATATTCCTTCCATCCGTATTCCTTCCATCCGTATTCCTTCCACCCATATTCCTGTCCGTAGAGATCAGTGCCGCGCGTGATCCAGTACCCGAAACTGTTGCCGTATTTCGGCGCGCTCACCCCCGCCGCCGTGAACCGCAACCGCCGCTACATCTACTTCGTGCGGCAGCCGCAGGACGGCATCCCGCTCGCCGACCCCGCCCGCACCACCGGCTCCAAGATGCCCGACTACATCATCGTCGGCTGCGCATCGGGCAGGATGCTCTTAAGCATGGCCGTGCAATTGAGACAAGTGCTAATAGAAAAATATATTTTCGTTTTTTATTTGAAGAGATGATGTAGTAAACCAGCAGCCAGCAGTCACAAGCGGCAAGCGACTCCTGACAGAACTGATCCTATTGGAAGTCGGTCACAGATGCGCTGCCACTCTTGAGGATTAAGACGGTCGCTTCTGGTGTACACGTGGACCGGCATCCACAACGTTCAGACCGAAACGAAGAATGTTGTAAAAATAACTGCTTCACGGCGGTGGTACTTCCCCGTACGAACCGTATACAGGGTTTACCACTTAAAAAACTTTATTAAAACTCTCTTATTCTACATACATACATATCATCACGCCAGGTCCCTGACGGGGTAGGCAGAAAGCAGCGAGTGCCAAATATCTCTGTCCTTACAAACCTGCCGTGCTTCATCTACAAGTCTACAAGCATAAAGTGTGCAAACTTTGATTATAATCGGTTGAGTAGTTTTAGAGTGCATGGAGGATATATTGTGACAGAAAATTTGTACACAAAGATAGATTAGTTAGATGCAGATAAGTATAGCCTACCGCTACCTTGTATCCTCACCCAGGGGCTGACTGACAGAGAATGTCATGAACTCATGAAGCATTCAGTTTGCCCTTTATAATCCTCTAGGTTACAATCCTCCTTTCGTCGAATATCCTCATTACTGAGGGTCGTAATGCCTCTATCTTGAAATTATCTTCTGCTGCACTATACGCCACCTTTGCCTATCTTTGGCCTTGTGTAGTGCCGCTGTAGTTCGATGTCCAAGGATGTTCGCACTGGGTTTGACCATCTTATAGTTTACTGTAGAGAATCAATAAATAAAAATAGATTGCAAAGTTTTAGTCTTATTACTATCGCAAGTGTTGGAGGAGAATTTTCCTTGAGTACAAGGGAATATGATAACTACGTATTCATATTTCAAGATTGCGGCGTTGTTAGTTCAAGAGGACTGTCAGTAGCACAATGTTGTACAATGCCGTAAGTAACAAAGGCCACAAATCACAGCGCAGCGTAGACAAGTTGTTCAGTTCGGTCGTGTTGTCTGCGGCTTGAAAATTAAAAGTTACGACGACACTATTCTGCATGCAAAGATATGATTTTGTTTAAATAAATAATAACTGGGGACAATTCCACACGTTATTCGATCCTATATTAGGCAATTTAATGCCTGTGTTATGGTAACCGGACAGCTGATAGACATACGTATATACCTACATACGATAATGTAATAATTATAGATATTTTTATTACGCTCAGATACAGAACAAACAAATGTGCACAAATGTTTGGAATGGGTGGGAATCAAACCCACGTCCTCCGGTTTTGCAGTCAGGGTCTCTAACCACTCGACAACGAGGCCAGTCTTAAATATATCTTATCTATACGACTTTAGTTTCGCGATGTATTAATCATAGCTTTGCAATCGCTCAAGCGCGCAGTTAATGTGTGAAATATGTAGGTACTATCATGTTTATGAAACCTCCAACATTCTCCGTTTTGTGTATGAAACAAACATAATGTAGAAAATTTATTAATCGCATTTGAAAAATATCAGTCGATGGAAAAGAAACGAATGCGTCTTAAAACTATAAATAAATTTGGGCAGTAACACGCACTAAAAAGTGTTCAACCTCATTTTTAATTGCGTCGAAAGCGATATTAATATTCAATAAATATAATTATCAGCGGCGGTCACTTAAAACATTAAGAAGCACAGAAATAATTTATTGTCTATACGTATTATGATAACCTCTGTATCTCGGGCCCTAGAGTTTTAGTGTATGTCGCGACTACTTTTAATTGACCATGTTAAGTTCGTCAAAACTTCGCCATCACAATTTGAAAACCTTTTACTGTAAGAATGTCAAACATTTATTTTAATTTTTCTGTATTTAAGACATTAATAAATTTACCTACTTTCCTACCTACCTACTTTCTTACCGAAACTTGAGTAGTACTGACACTCATAATCATCACACAAAACGCTCTGCGTCTCTTACCAGTCGACTATGAGGCCAATCAAATGTTAAGCGATTGCTTTAGACTAGCCTTGTTATATTTGGTTTGTCTCCCATTAAAAGTCCAGCAAATTAATACACGCTTTTTATCTGTGACCCGCTGATCCTCACTTGTTTTGGTTGTCGCAGACCTCGTGCAGCATGTTCTTTTATCGGGTTATTTCTTTCAACTCTTCATTTAACTACATGAACGCAGATATCTGTCGCTTGTTTATTGATTGGATTTAACGGTTTTGACTTGCGATTTTTATATAAAAAGAAAGTAGGTAGGTATTTATTTCACCAGATGTTTGGATGCAAGAATGAAATAAGTAAAGGAAAAATGTTAAAAAATAGAATTTTAGTAGAATTTATACATACAGAGCACGATTTTTTAAATATAATTGAAGTAATCTTTTTTCGGTATATTCCATTACTGACCTATAGCACGTAGGCGATCCTGCTGATCTACCGCTTCCAGGGTTCAGTATCTATTCGATTCCGGGCCAAATAGACAATTTAACAAATAACTTACTTAATCTATTGGGCCTTTGTTAAGTATTTTAAATTAGTTTGCAATTTTTATTAATTTGCTTGTTTTTTACTACGACCCACCCAATGGTCAGTGAAGTTCAGGATATACATAGAATGTTAACTTACACAAAAAGTTTAACTAAACAGATTCATATAATATGTATAGATACTCATCATACAGATACAAGGTTAAATGAAAGGCCGGCAAAATGTGTTACAAATTGTAATTCAATGTTCAATTATTGGATTAAAGAAATGAAAATAAATATTACAAAAGAAAGCTTTAATTGCTCCCCTTCAATATAGATAAGAATTGTAAAAAGTGTAAACGCGCATCTGTGCACGTGCATTGTTATTTAAATGGTTTTAATTTGTTTGTTTAACACTATGAGGCGGTTGAACATCGCAAATATAGATAAACCCGCCGCGCGGCGCCGGCGACGCGGTGCAGCCAAAACATATTTGCATCAATTGGCCGTTTAGTAAATTAATAAGTCGTTCCAATATCAAAGCACCATAGACCGAATGGCAAATGGAAATGGCATACTGTTTACGTTGTTGTTCGACCCTTTTTATGGACCACTGCTGGACCGGGTCTCCTCTCATAGTGAGAGGGATTTAGGCCGTAGTCTACCACGCGGGCCTTGGTATACTTCACACACCTCAGAAAAATATTAGCTACTTTATAACATCTGTAAGGTGTGTGTACTGTTTACGTACAAATACTAAAAAAAACTCTATGTAGAGTTTGTAGATTTGCGCAAATTAGTGACATTTCAATTTTTTATAACGGTAAGCGATCATTCATTCATATGTCATTAATAATTACAAATGGCTTATATTTCATTTATTTACGTACATTCACACATATAGTTATATCTATTATCACCTAAAATGCGGTAGGTAAGCGGTTTTGCATTATTTAGTAGCATTATATTTTTTTAAATAATTTTATGCTAATTTCATTTACACAGAATTAGGCAAAGACAAAACAGTTCAGTAAGCTTGTTTTTAATCGGTTTTATTTCTGTTTGTCAACTGATCGTTCTTTCCTTTATTGTTTGCTACCTATTAATGCTACCTATTAATGTGTTATCAATGAAAACATTTTGGAAACATTAATTAAGCCTATATTTCGTGGTGGTATTTCAACCACCCGTGAAGTATTTCTATACGATGTACGTTCTGCGAGGCATACGAGTACAATGAGGACGTCTTATTCTCCGAGCGGAACATTCGCTAAAATAATACGTTAAACTATTGGTGTATTTCGACGCTATGAATCATATTTATGGGCCATTCGGAGGTACATTTCGGCAATTCCGTGAATTATTGCGCCTCGCGAGCTCTCGGCTCTGCGTAGTAGCTGTGCAATGATCCACGACTATTGTCTTGTGGTCTTTTATAATCTGCAGTTTTACACACTTTTATCATTCGGTCTATGCACTCGAATTCTGTTTGATATATTCGAGTTTGGCGTTGCTTTTGAGAGTGATTCTCCTATTAACCCATTAGCAACCATGGTCGTCAAATGACGACTTTAGGGTTTATATTTTTTATTAATTGCAATATAATTTCAATAATCAAATTTTCTAGCACAATCATTGCATTGGTATGTATCGCGTACGCAAAATGTTTTTTTATAAGATTTCAGCTTGTATGTAAGGTGATATACCAAGGTAATTAAAGGCATGTCACGATTTTTAAACTTTTTATCATTGGTTCAGTTTAGTTATCGTTCCTGCATACTGAACATTACTTTATTCTAAATTTTTGTTTATAATATGTTATAATACTCTTTCTGTTACCTAATACATAACATTTGATGCTCTAAGTACATTAGTGTTAGATTTATAAAAAAAAACATAGTGGTAGTCAATTGACGACCTGGGGAGGATATAACTATATTTGGTAAGTTGAAATACTTTATAAATTTAAGTTATTTTTCGTAACTGTACGTTTTTAATTAATATTTTTAGATACCCAAAATGGCATCTAAAAGGTTTTTGAGCTTGAAGGAAATAGAGGACATAATAGAGGATGAAGAATTTTGGTCTGACTTGGAAGAGGGACCGATAGATATAGTGGAACTGCCACCAGATAATGTCGATAAGCTTTCTGATTGTGAGGACATTGACGAAGATATTTTGGAAGACACAACGACGAAAGATGTTCCCGGTCAGTTTGAAATTCATTTACCCAAATCAGAACGAAAAAGAGTTAAAAATCAGAAATCCGATTGGAAGAAAATAGATGCAGATTTTCCCCAAGAGTCTTTCCAATCAAATCATGTAGACGATATCTTTAAAAGTATGCAAGAAAATTTAAAAGATAAATCGCCTGTGCAAATATTTGAAGAGCTCGTAAGTAAAGATATTTTGGAATTTATTGTAACTGAAAGTAAATTATATGCATCGCAAGAAAATCGTCATGATTTCAATTTGACTCCTAACTGTTTAAAAAAATTTATTGGCATATTGTTGCTATCGGGATATCATTCATTGCCACAAGAAAAATTATATTGGTGTGAAGATGAAGATATCAATGTTCAATGTGTAAGAAATTGTATTACAAAAAACAGGTTTATGGCGATAAAACGAAATTTACATTTTAACGATAATTCTTTGTTATCATCTATGAAGAAACGAGACAAAATTTTTAAAATTCGTCCTCTACTGGATAAAATGAATTTGAATTTTAAGAAATTTGGGATTTTTTCAAGAGAACTTGCTATAGACGAACAAATGGTGCGTTATTATGGGCACCATTTTCTCAAGCAGTTCATAAAAGGAAAACCCATCAGGTTTGGATTCAAGCAGTGGGCTTTGTGCTCTTCACTCACTGGATATTGTTTTCATATGAATTTGTATGAAGGTAAAAATGACGAAATTTTTTTTGACAGTTTAGGATCTTCCGTCGTTTTATCTTTGGCATCTCACTTACAACATCCTAGAGAACATTCATTATATTTTGATAATTTCTTTACGAGTTTCAATTTAATGTGCAAATTAAATGAAACTGGCTTAAAAGGCACCGGAACTGTAAGAATAAATAGAATGAATAACTGCCCTATTAAAAACGATAATGTAATGAAAAAAGAAAAGCGTGGATCGTATGATTACCGATTTGACAAGAGAAACAAAATTCTGGCGATAACATGGAACGACAATAAGTGTGTGAAAATGTTATCCAACAATGTAGGAATAATGCCACTTGAAAATGTGAGAAGATGGTCCAAATCGGAAAAGAAGGAACTTTATGTGGATCGTCCATTTATTTTATCGCAGTATAACAAATTTATGGGAGGTGTTGATAAATTAGACTGGAATGTTCAAAAATATCGAATAAGGTTCCGAGGGAAAAAATGGTATTTCCCGTTATTTACAAACGTAATTGACGTTGCGCTTTACAATGCCTATGTCCTGTATATTTCTGCAAATAATCCAATGTCATTATTAGACTTTCGAAGAAGTATTGCTAGGGCATATTTACAACAGGATTCGAATTCAAATCCAAAGATGTCAGGAAGGCCACCTGTGATAAGGTCTTCAAGAGTTATATCGGAGCTACGATTCGACCCCATAGGGCACGTTTTAGAAAGAACCAATGAAGGAAAGCAAAGAAAATGTTCGTATTGTAAGCGTACAGTGCGTAAGCAATGTAAAAAGTGCAATGTTGGTTTGCATTTGGAATGTTTCTCTAAATGGCATAGTAAATAATTTAACTGATTCTTTTTACTTTTCATACATAAAATATGTTTTGATAAATAATTTCAAGATTTGTTTTTCAATTTTTGTAAAATATGTTATAGCAAAATCAATAAAATTTGTTTGCACATGTCAATGACTTTAATTTGGTTTAGTTACCTTTAATACCCACGGTCGTCATTTGACTACCACTGACATTATCAAGTTTATCTCCACAAGTAGGTAAACCAAAATTTTTTTAGCAATTTTTACTTTATTTTAATGATCAAATAAAGCTATTTCGCCAGAAAATTTTGAAAAAAAAAATCTGGTCCTTAATGGGTTAACCATGTTCTGATCTAAAGGCCATAAAAATCGATATGTTGCAATTACAATTCGAAATTTGAAAATTATTGAATTTAAAAAAATTATAACGTTGTGAAAGATACTTATATTCGACCAGGTGATTAGTTCAAGCACCGTGTCAATTATAAAATCATTCGAGTTTTAATTCAATGTAGGTTTATAATATGAATTGTAGATTGATAACTGGACTTATGATAAGAGTGAGGCTTGTACTAGTGACGTCAGAGTAGAACACATGTATCAGAGCAGTGCGAGAGAGCAGGGGCCACCAGGGACACATAACTTAAGCGAGTGCGCCAGATCAAAAAGCGCTCGAGGCGGCCCATGGACGGCCACGATTTATACAGCCGGCCGAGCGATAGTGCGATATCCCGCTATAGTGAAAAATAATGGCGGCCAAATCGACTTTATGGCGGTCCCGCGGGAATGCTTCGGTTCAAATAAGTCGCGCCAGCAACGCAGGCTTATTAACAGACGACCAGGTGAACAAGGCAAGATACAGCGGTGCCATTATTACGCAGACATTGAGGATTCGGCTGAAAAGTGAAAAGGAATGATAGTGAAATCTGTGCTATCCCGCGGGATGTTTAAGTTCAAACAAATACTTTTCAAAAGGCTGGATAATTAGACCTATCGACCATGACGTACCGTTGTTTGGGCAGGGAGTGAAAAATTTTGCTGCTTCTACATTTTCTTGAAATGATAACCTAAGACTTTTCACACGTAAAATGAATAAGCATTTACTAGGCAAGCGTGCTAGATCGTACACTAGACCTAACAAATGCTCTTGGTCGTAATATTTGTTCAGTATTACCTATTATGTTAGCTTTATATAGGGACAAGACAGAAAACAGAGTAGTTACATCATAGATAAAGCACCGTAATTAAAAATTAATAAACATGTCAGTAGCTATCTATACTTATTAATATTATAAAGCTGAAGAGTTTCTTTCGTTGGACGCGCTAATCTCAGGAACTACTGGTTCGATTTGGACAATTATTTTTGTGTTGAATAGTCCATTTATTGAGAAAAGCTATAGGCTATATAACATCACGCTATAACTAATAG
>DWGJ01001696.1:0-18578 GCA_018246895.1 Aspitha aspitha aspitha
ACGCCGTGAAAGGCAAAATATGGATTGAACTAACAATTCTGCAACATCTTTAAATGTACCCATATTTGTGCAAATAATTGTGTGTCTTTGTCTTTATTTCCAGATATAAATATTGTTTCTTAACGATAATAAGACACAAGTATGTGATTAATTAAAAACGTGCGTGTCTTCATAAACCGGACGCCGGGATTGTCGCCGCACTCGTCCGGTCGAGAGGTCGTCAAGAGGTCGCTCCGGCGAGTTGATGTTTTCCTTGGGACTAAATAAAAATAAACTATCAACCAACATCCACTTAGAGTTAGAAGGCTTATGTCAATTTGACCGTTCGACGTATCACGTGTTTTGGGGATTCTTTTGACTTCGATTTGAAAGAAGCGAAATAGAATTTACCAAAAAATATATACTGTTCCAAAGACATCTACCCGCCTGAATGTCGCGCGAAAGTTTCCATCATGAGATTTGAAAATGGAACATTCTGGAAATCCATTTGGAATCCAATTTTACTTTTTGAAGTGACTAAACGATGGCTTCATTTTGTGTATATGCACTTGTGAGGCTAAATACCTGTAATGACGAAATGTGTAAAAGATAATTTTTGAAATTCATTAAAAAAAATATTTCTATATTGGTACTGGGTCCTAGTGACAACCCATTGAGTGTACCATTGATAGAATAGAAAGGCGTTGCCTATAAATTTGGTTATTTTATGTGTCGTAATACAAATATCCATAAAGGATTCAGTATTTAAAAACCCACTTTATTCTTCTGTTTACACTATCAGATATATTTCTTATTATTTTTTTATCATACCATCAAAAAACCAGCTTTCAACTATCTTCCAACAATCGAAGTGCTACTTAAGCATGTATTAAAAAGAATTAAGTTGCAGCGTACATCCCTTATAAGGTTTTATTGTGTTTTTCACATTTCAAGCAGAGTACACATATTTAAAATGAATTCAAACAAATGCTAGTCTAAACTAGGAATATCCAGATAAAGATACATATGTGTCAGTCGCTATATATAGATTTTACTGTCTACCAATACAAGCGAGTCAAAGTTCTAAGTGGAATAAACTTGAAATCCGTGCGTTAACGAGTTGTTAACAGTTAAACATTTTAAGCAGGTGTTGTGTTTGCTTTGGTCAATATTTATGTACATATGCAGCTATGTGCCTGAGGTATTCCCATTTGGCTACTAATTATGTAACCACTTTACATTCAACACCCATTCGCGCCGAGTTTTAAGAAGCTGAAAGAAGAAATTCTTTTGGACCAGCTAATTGACAGGAACAAATGTACCCGTGAACCTGGTCGCAAAGTCGCGGGTCGTCGGTTCGATTCCCACTCAGAATAAATATTTGGGCCACGAGCATGAATATTATTCTGTTTTTGTGTAAAATTATCTATGTAAGGATGTATTTTGCAATATATATTTATACATACTGCAATATACATGCAATATATATTTTGCAATATATATGCTGTCTGGTTACCGCAACACACGCTTTGCTTAGTTTGGCATCAGATGTGAAGCAGCCAGCATGTGAAGTTGTGCCCAGATATTATTATTATTTTTTACATCTATGTTTAAAGTATTTACTTTTCAAAATGTAAGAGGAATAAAAAAGAAAAAAATAATTTAATCTATTTTTGGTAATCGAGTTACTAACGGAGAAAAATATCTTTTGCGTATTTTTTGAAGCCTAGAAACAGTTTTTGTTCTGTATTTTGAAAATTGTGTTTACTCTGTATCTGTCTCTGAATAGAATAAAAGACATTTAAAACAGTAAACATTTTAAACGGTGGAGATACGAGATTCCAAATTTAAAATATTCCAAATTTAAATAATCGCTTCGTTTTCGCCGCGAGGTCGCTGAATTCGCAATTAACCCCACATTAGCGCGCATTAGCCACGCGGTCCCGAGACCTTGCGACCCCATCATTTGTATTCAGCGAAATGCGAGTTAAGCTGTAAACTTGTGTTCAATGAAATTGGAATTATGGAAACAATCGCATCTAATACGGAATGGTCGCAGAAGCCGGCAGACATTTCAAGTGTTATTCTGGGGCGTCTGAGCAGAAGTACCATACTTACAATAATATGTGACTTAAGAATAGATAACAATAATAAACCTTATGAAATCTTCTATAAGTTTCGTTGTACAGGTATTTTGTGCATAGTTATACTAGAATTAAGAAGCTTGAAAGAAATAAGATAATAAACATCCTAAATTACACCTCACTTATAATGTTTCTGGGTTTAACTACTGAGTTAATGCATTACGTTTTGATATGGAGACAGCATGCGCCTTGTAGAAGAATATAGGTTTTTTTCAACAAAGGTAACGTTTTATTCAACAATGGTTTCAAGGCGAATGAGTCTACGGTAAAATACAGTAAATAAATAACGACTTGAGTCGGTTTTCATATTTTTGTAGAATAATTCAGTAATCGAAGCGCTATCTCAAGTAGGTGCATGATTATGTATAAAAGTGTTATGCGCTGGAAGAAATTATCAGTCACGGTGTTGCCTTCGTAATAATCACGGTAAATAAAGTAATTAAATTAACTGGTAGTAGCTCAGCATGCAAGTTAGCACAATAGTTAAGGGTAATTTGATAATTTGGGTCCAAAATTTGAATATAGTAAGTTTTTTTAAAGTAATAAATGAAAAAATGTACGTTGCGCTTGCAAATATACGCAGTTAATAAACGAGTCCAATTAGTTATCAAGCGCCGGCATTTTTTTTAATATTTTACATATTTTCAAATAACGGTATCATTTAAATTTCATTAATTCCGTAGGCAATTGCAACGGTTTTTTTGTAGTAGTAAATGTAGTACATACATAACAAAATGGGCCAATCTATGCATATTGTAGAATAGTTATACAAAGACATTTACTGCTACTCATCAACAGATGGCAGCGCACTACATTTTTATGAATTGTACTGGCAGGAAAATAACGGATTTCTCCAAAATATTTGGAACACTAAAACTTTAATTACGAGTGTAATAGCTGTTATAGAGCCATTACCTCTGTCTCCCAAGTAAAACAGAACCTACATAATACAAAAATTTAAAACTGAACGAAAAATTTAAATAATACAGAGATTGAGTAGTAGAGAATAAAAAAAAATCAATAGCTAAATCAGTTTTGAAGTTCGTTAAAATATTTACCTACTTTAGCATGAGCAACGCTGATATAAGCGACCTTTGCCCCTCGCCTCATATAGCTACATCTCGCCAACAGAGCAGCGCATTACAAATGAGAAACAATTATCATAACTAGCGTTTCAACCAATCCATTGGAAGGAACGGTTCGAAATGTCAGAGGTGCCCAACCTTCGGCCGCGATGAATCAACATTAGCATGCGCGACCCGCGTCCCACGACCTCTCTCACCCTGACACTGACCTAGCCCCCGACCTTGACTCGACTCGATGACGAAAATTTTATTCGTTGCCGCATCTCCTCCACAGATAATCGAGCGGATAATTCACTGATTTATCTCGGTCTTAATGGATTTGCAGAAAAATATTGTGCTTTTGTAAAGTATTCGCTGGTTTTAAAGATTCCAACATCCTACGCACAATGCTTTGTTCGCTCACTTGAATGTCGTTCTCAAATGAGATGCCAATGCAAATTACTTTTATTACAAGATATATTGTTTATTTAAAATTATCACGCGGTTATTTTGAATAATTAAAATATTCACAACATTTTTAAACTAATTTATGACTTTATAAAATGGCAGAGTATAATTAATGGCTGACAGAGTTCAAATATGCTAATGGCGTTTATATTAAATTTAATTGTTTCTATAAATAAAAATAGCATAACATTTATGTTACAATTGTATATTATTTTTACAGAATGACACAAAACATTCTTGTGAACTTCAATGTGATAGAATCTGTGTGGAGTAAAAAAGAATGTATTAAAAAACTTTTCTAAAGATACATTTTTCGAGCTAGTTAAAATATATTTATTCATGAATTGAGAAAAGTATATTAATTATCATAAATTTCCATCTACAACATTATTATTAGTTTAGTTGTAGCACGCGTTCTGATATCTGATGTATCATCACGTTTGCTTGTGTAATGCAAAGACAGTTAGTTGCTTGTATTTTACTAAAATGTGAAATATAAATCGCATACACATCCTTGAAAATGGTTACCGAATGACACGCATGACTCATTTTCCAAATTGTTCTGGGATATTTCAATCTCAGGTCCACACCGACTGTGCAGACCTTAAACAAAGCGGTTCCTACCCTACCCATTGTTCCCGTACTCTACTGATCCCTGTTTATCCCATACTTTTACAACAAACGCCGTGACCGTTTCATGCATTGTTGCGATTTCCTGCCATCGAAGAATGAAAAAAATTACATAAAAACCTTGCAGGTCAGGTACCCGATTTTTTATAACATCAGGTAAGTTAAGGGTGAGTGTCCTTTCCTGGTATTGTGCTTTTCACTTTGCAAAACTGACCGTTAACTGTAATGCGATTTTAAGGGTCGGTAATAAGGCTTAAAATTGAACGGTTTAGCTTCGTAATTATTATCAATGTATTGTAATTCAGCATTGGCAAGTTGGGACGTGTACTGGGGTGAAGGGATCGAAATAAGAGTAACGTAGGCTGTATTAATAATAAAATGGTAGGCAGGCAACAATCCGTACTTGTCGTTACGCTTGAGACGTGCTCATGGTAGGCTTTTTTTGGGTTAAATGAATTGTAAATATTTAAACAGAACCAGGTTGTAATAGTTGTTGCCGCGGTAATATATTGTAATGGTTTTATTACTGCACGTCAAAAAACGGATTGTCTCTGTATTTACTTCGGATATTTTTTTATTATTCCCAATCAATATCCAGACATATTCATCTTATAATCACAACGATGGTGGTGACTAAGAATAAAGAAGTCTATTCGGAAAGCAGAAACAAATTGTCTAATACAGGTTTTATCGTTTCGATACATCCATTACAACTCACGCTAGAAGTGTTCAAACACTAATTTAATGCACCATCAGGCGACATTGTTACATAAAAGCAATTTATTTTACAATGGCGTTACTTCGCGGCATTAGTACCGCGTATAGTATTATGTGTCAAATACATTTCAGCCAATTAAGGAGAGTAAAAGTCAATAAAAAGGATGCCGTAGGTAACTTAGAAAATCTTTTATTAAGCTGCTAAGTCTGTTACGCACGCAGTCTGATCGCACCTCTTACGAAAGCTAAATAATTTTTCTTCACATAAAATAGATGTCATCTCATATTGGTTTGTTTTTATTTTAATAAATAAGTTTCCTATTTCAAAAGTTTTGCTTGTTTTAATTATAGTTCGGAAATGTAACAAAGTATAGTACTCGTATACTATGGTCCAAAATCTACTCAATATAATAGGAGATTGGCGTTCAGCAGTGGAATAATGAAAGGGTTGATGAAAAAAGTCTTCTTCACCACGGAACTTAGGATTATGGACCGGCACATAAAATTGCCTACTTGCTTCTTTGTAACTCTAAACAATAGCAATAATCCTGCAGGCATCAAAAATATTCCTTTAATTACCCTTTACAAATTATTTTTTACCTTTTTGATGCTGTTTTATCGTAAATGTTTTCAGACATTGTTTGCTGTTTTGAGACATTTCTTTGTTCGTTTAGTAAGAGTCATTGTTATATCCTCCCGGGTTACCTGTCTACATAAAAAGAAAGTTTGTACAGAAAGGAACATGTACTGTGCGTGAGATCTTGAATCTTCTTAATATCTGTAGATATCTTTAGATTCTTAATATCTGTAGATTCTTAATATCGTTATACACAGAAATAGTTTATCCCGGGACGTTCATAATTCGGAACTCGAAGCGATATTTTCTTGTGGAAAATGGAAGCTCTGTAAGTATGTATATAGAAAGTTTAAATATTGTTGTTCGATAAAGAATCGTGATTATCTTTAGAGATATTTGATAGGCGTGTACCGATTTTGCTATGGTTGTTGTTGTTCGAACCTATTTATTGGTTCACTGCTAGACCAGGTCTCCTCTCATATTGAGAGGGAGTTAGGCCATAGTCCACCACGCTGGCCAAGTGCGGATTGGCAGACTTCATACACCTCAAAAAATATTATATACTTTATAACATCTCTAAGGTTTCCTCACAATGTTTTCCGTCATCGTTATAGTAAGTGATAATTAAATTTTAATTATAAAACGCACGTAATAACAGAGGTGTGTGCCAGGATCGAACCCAGACCTCCCGAGTGGGAGGCTGAATTTCAAACCACTAGGTTATTACTACGGTACTACCCTACAAATGTATTTGTTGTATAAATAAGAATATAATTACAAAATAATATAATTGCACTATATTAATGTACAAAGTATCATTTTAAATGTTTATGTAAAAATTTCGAGCCGCTTTTGCAACTTCCGCTTTGATGTAATTTATTCTATTGTTATATTGCTGTTTTACTTTAACAAAATTCAAATTAAAAATAATTACTATAATATGCAAACATAAAATTTGTATAACATCGGACAAAAAGCGAGATTGCATTAAATTCACGCTGCTTCTTATTACATATATATAAAAAAATAAACAATAACCAGACGAATCGTAAATCAAACACATCTAATTGACATTAATTGACGTATGTATAAAGTGGAGGTGTTTGAGTAAAAACCACCGAATCGCTCTCGCTGCCGCGGCACGCAACTACGGAACCTTCCGCTCAAACGACATCAACGCGCGACACTACCTCTATATTGTAACTTTATATTTGGAAAAATACTTTAAAAGAAACATTGTTTAACTATAAACGCTTAAACTACGGCTATTTAAGAATAATCTGATCAATTTTAAAGTGAAACCTCATGAGATTCTTTCGGATGCCGTGATTTCGCGAGGAAATACTATATCAGGCTAGTTTATTTTCTTGTATCAGGTCTGGTACATGTATATACTTATGTATAAAGATGTGAATAGCAAATTAGGACTTGACGAATATTACTGTTTTTTTCTATGTTTGTGTTAAGAAAATTGCGGTCTTCCTAAATAGATAGCTAAATAATTTATAATAATAAAAGAATTCGCGTTAATTGGAATATTTTAAGTTAGATATTGTTAACACTCTTTCTTAAATTAATAAATAAATAAAATTGTGACACTATAATAATGTGTGTGCATAAGTATACTATGTATAAGTATAAAAAGGTATAAGTAAAAAACTATAATAGTGTTCACCAAGAGCGTGTTTAACGCTAACACACACATATACATAATATATTATCCACATTAACAATAATTTTCAAGAATGCATTGTTACATTTTTATTTCATAGCAAGTTAATTGTTGATATCCGTTTTGTTTGTTATAAATGAGGCGGTTAATTAATTAGCTTTCAATTGTATTTTACATGAAAAAGACCACTTGCAATTAATTATAAGACCAAAACAAACAAACTGTTCAGAAAATAAAGTAATTCCATTTTAATTAGGGGTAGTCCGAGAGATATTATATGCTGATCATTACATATGTATATGTATGTAGGTACTTATATTTAAAACATTGTAATAAATATTTTGTTGTCTATTTTACTTTTATATATAAAAGTAGGTTATAAGTAAGTAGGTAAATAACATAACTGTGTTTCTAGGGAGAACAGCATCAGTAAGTTAGTTTTATTAGTGCATTGTAACATATCTGATTAATGAGCCTATAAACATAAAGTGACGATTGTTTTAACGAATAGACATCAACGCGCTCTGCAATCTTCGCAGGTTTATTACTTACTGAATTCCGTACCTATAAAGGACGTTGTGAAAGGACAATTTATAGAACGCCAATTAAATGCTTAAATGACAATTATTACGGGTGTAATTTGTTACGAAAATTGACAATCCTTTATCTTCATTGTACCATATAAAGGTTTCGAAGAATAGAAACCACAAGAAAACAGCACAAATTTCAAAATATATGCTTATATTTATATAAACAAAGCACAAAAAATATCGATATTTAATTGTAGTTTAATGAGGTAAACAGTTTAACTGAATACAGTTCTTGAACCGAAGGAACATCGTATTTTATTGTCATTCGCATGGTAAGTATTACATAATGTAACCAAAAATATAAACCCCTAGCAAGCATATATACAAATAAATACCAATATAGGTTATGTTTATAGATGCAATTTAAAAAATATTTATTAGTTGAAAGTACGTCATTGTTTGCATACACATAAATAATAAATTATCTGAACGTTTGAATCGATTAAATTAGTTTACTATTTTAATCTTTGTTATAATCTTAATGTTTATAGTAACTTACGGTCGTCTAATTCTTCTTCGTAATCCGAGAAGCACCGGTCTTCGTCCTTAAGCGTCTGGTTGTCCGGTTGTTGGTAGAATCGTTCCGATTTTATATACATTTTGAGATACATCACACCAAGTGCTTATTTGTGATAATCTATTTACGGTTCTTTAATGGAAATCAATGAAAAATTCACAGGTAAAAACCTCACATCAAAATGCACTAATAAAATTATTGTTCATAACTATATTCTATGTTCTATAAAAAATTGTAGCTATATATTGTTATTGAAGTCCATCGAAAGCGAATATAAATAAACAATCTGTTCTCGAGTCGTTTTTAATCTGTACTGTCACTAACAAAGTTCACTCGTAACGCAAATAAAGGAAAAAACGCAATTAACACAACCCCCAGCGCTTCACATGGCAAGAGCACTCGCGGAACACAACGAATGGCCGGTCGCTAGTTCGCTCGACAATTCAATAGACCGCAAGATGGCATTGTTTGAAAAAAAATCGCCAGCGCAGGGTGGTTAGAGTTCAACCGAGTTCACGCGCAGACGCACGGCCACTTGAGACGCGCGGCCGAGTCGAGGTGCGGCCGCGTACTGCCCCGACCCGAGTTATCAGGCCTTTTGACAAAAAACACAGGTAGTGCCTCCGAGCTCCGACTGCGAGCCCGCCGCATTAACGGCAAATTGATTTTCATTTTGTTTGGGTTTCGGAGGTGTCACTTTGCTCTTTCGCTCCCCTCGCTTTGACCCACGTGGTGTTTTTATGTTACTTATTGAATATTTCAAATTAATTCACACCGATTATTTCTTAATATAAGCTACAAGTGATTTATATTTTTAATGCATTTCATGCATATTTTCATCGTTAACTCAACTCAAATAGATGGTTGCCGCAGTCTAGAAATATCGCCTGTTGGAAGTTTATGTCATATATTTAAAAAGGAGAAAACACGCAGGAGATTAAACTCGTTATTTTTATTAATAGACTATTATCTATAAGAGAAGTCGGTATGTTTTATACTTCGACAAATAAAGAGTATATGTACATGAAGACAACGATGAATGTAGACGAATAACATCAGGTTTGTAAGGACAGAGATATATGGCTCTCGGTGCTTTCTGCCGACCCCGTTAGAGACCTGGCGTGATGGTATAATAATAGTAACAGATAAAAAAATATCATTTATTACTTTAAAAACAGTTTAGAATTTATACGTTGATTACAATAAAAATATATCATACTCGTGCGTTTGACAAAGTCCGTCGTTAAAATAAAATTTTAGACCAATAAATAAACAATAGATAAAATGTATGTTTTTTTTGTGCGGAAAAGGGTTTTCTTTCTGTATTAAATTAACTTTGTATCATACAAAAGAGCTGTTTATTATGAAACTCTGGGAAACTTCAGCTTAAGATATAATTAATATACTTTTATAGGGGCATAGTGGAAGAAATATTTTTGGAGAACAGTTATATAATATGTAAAACGGAACCCCTTCATACGTGTTGCTTTGGGAAATTTGGCAGCTTATTTATGTGGAAAGACAGCACCAAAATACATCAAGGGCACGGCGTATTTGTTTATGGACGTGTCTAATGTTTATATTAGCATCTCATTTTTAAACCATCAATCGCCATAACACTAGTAAGGTTGTCACATCGCGGATAGGTGGATGATAAGCGATTATTAATTTTCTCGTTTAAAAGAACATTATGTCACTTTACTTTAATAAGGTAACAGCCTCTGCATAAAGTTTTAGCTTATAATATCTATTGAATCATTTTCTACGAACAGGCATCTCGTACTATGTATTTAGATTTGGAGTGTCTCGAACAAATTTGACTGGCATTTCGTGGAAAGTTGGAAACACTGACTGCAAAATCAGAGGTCGTGGGTTCGATTTCCATCCAGGACTAAGCTATTGTGTGATTATAGCGTATTTATTTTGTGGCTGGGTGTAAAACTGTCTATTACAATATATACATGTATCTACTATAACAATTATATTTATGGTTTATTAGCAGTCTGGCAATAACACAGGTGAGCTAAGATTGGAATTAAATAGTGCTGTGTAGTGTTTGACTACATATTCTGTATTGAATAATTTCCGTTATTATTATCAGAAAATTGACATAAGTATATGTACATACATATCTTCGCGTGAAGCTAGCCATTGATTACTGAGCAGCGATGAAACGTTTCCATACGTAGTCAAACACGCACAGATAACATTAACATAATTAACATTTGAGTAGTTTTAATACTAAATTAAGATGGCTTAAAACCACGTCTTCCGATCAAACAGTTATACAGACTAATTAAGCCACGTCATTTGAATTAATTTAATTATGGACATAATGAATATTGCTCGCCTTATATAATTTCATGTTATTTATTGCCACCGCGGGGGAAGATCACTGTTTGACTAAATTGATCTCACCGGGCCCGTGGCGCACGCAAAAGGGTCAAACATAACGACAAAATATTAACATGCCAAGACTTGCGGGCACTGATTTACGGTAATTGATTCCACATTCGAATAATATCATCGTTCCCCTTTAGAAGTGGTGATCTTTTTTTACGTAATGTTTTATACAGTCTTAATATACTATTTGTACACATTATTTTATCTACTTAATACCTAAACGTATACTTGTACATGTACCTACATATATATCCATTAGACGAGTATTATTAACAGTTCTATTTCTGCAGTTTTGTTAGTTCGTTGCAAATATCCATGGGCGTCAGTGGTCACTTGCGGCTGCTGCCTGCTCGTCTGCTACCTTCGTCACATAAAAAGTTCTTGATATAACTCAGTGATTGACTTTGCCACTGCGCTCTGGAGCGACCTGGCAGAAAGCGCTCCAATTTTATAGTAGCGACAGATTAATGCACTCGTAAAAACGGTAGCGGTAAACATTTTGTTTCGCGTTGTATCAATACGAGTAATTTCCAACAACGATAACATATCAAGGTGACACATTCAATAACTCAAGATATCTACATTATGTTAAGAATTCGGCGCTCGTGGCTACCGTGTTACTGGCATTACAACGTCCAAACATGGAAGCGGCTGTGGTCGAATTGTAAATGCGTGGGTGCGTATACAGCATGTTGCAATAGCCCGTTGTTTCTCTATAATTAACGAAAAGATAATGTGAAATTATGTTCCCTTTGATTATGCATCGGAGAACCATTACGCTTGTCCATCGGCAGTGAATCTTCTAGTAATTAAATTTTACGTGGAGCATTTTTAAGACTAACGTAGCGAATGCTAAATCAATTTGTCGACTGGCGTTTATAATAAAATGATATAAAACGGTGGGTATATTTTCCGCAACAGATATATGAGTACGTTCAGAAATCCATTTTACATTTCAATATTACACATTTAATAATGATAATTATATTTTTTTTTTGTATTTCGAACTAAAGAGGACTCGTTAATTGTGCTAGTAGGATAATGACTGCAAATTGCTTTGTTTTAAGAAATGAGTAGGTAAAAAAAATTAATCACTCTATACGCAGTTAATTTTCTCGCACGAGTCTTTATCAAAATGAGAGACAGTATTAAATATTTCGCCTTTGTCAGAGGTATTCATAGTTGGATTAGTTAAGGAATGAACGAGCATTATGTATTTTGCGATCTTTATTGCGTTCAAGAATTTCGAGAGTTGGGTGGGTTGGACGGCGGGGGCGTTGATGTGTTGAAAAATTTTTTATCTGTATTTTAAAATAAAATAAGAAAAGGTTTTCCTGCTTGGATGTAAAGGTTTTTGATTAAATGCAAAATTTCGTCGAATGAATGACTTTTACTGTTACTGACGAAATAAAGCTAGCGGTGTTTCGTCTATAATAATAAAATTAATTAAGCTATACCTTGAATAGCACGCTTTTTAGAAATTAAGATGACTTTGTTTACATTAAGTCTATTTTAACGGAAGACATAATCGACACTTTATCATAATAATCACGGTCGTGAAGTGTCAGATATAGTCATAATATTTAGTAACATATAGTGACAACACCCATTTCCCTTCAGATGCCAAACGAGGCTTGTTTCTTCTCTCCGGTAACATGACGGTAACTTCGATAATTTTACACGCAGAAACAGATAAGATACTCAAACTAATAAATTATATATATTTGTGGATGAGGTAATAAGGTAGGTAGGTAGGTAGGTAAGGAGGTAATAATTTGGATGAGGAGATAATAATCAGGTCACCAACGGTCAAAAGTACATTTTCCTGATGGATTTCACGATCAGTAATAAGTGTCAAACAACGCTTTATGCGCGAGCTTGCCTGACAGAGGTCAATCGCGCCAGTCACTTAAAAGTAATCTCATATTTTTCCCGCACGAGTGCATTACAAAAGTAATTTTACATATTCATAATAAGGCGTAATTTGCCGTGTAATTTATCGCTTGCGGTAGCCGCATGACATTTGTTTATGGATATTATTCGCGATATGGAGTATTGCCGTTGCAACAATGTATTTACTCTATCTATCAATATCTATATCGATTTGAAAATTAACTGTTATTTATACTTTATCAGAATATGCATAGAACAGAACAGAAGAATTTTCAAAATTTGTCTATCTGTCAGTTGATTAATTTAGATACCTAAGATTTTTTATATTGCAGTGTTTGTTTTGAGACGCCTATTAAACAGTTTTAAAATGGAGATTATTTTGTAATATTTCATGATAAGTTTATAATCGCATAGGTACACTTTTTGAAGAAAACAGAATGATGGATAAAAAACAAAGGACGTTTGTAACGGATGTCGGCGCGAATATTAACAACGTATGCAATGATTGTTAATGTAATAACTAATAACAAACAGTCGATTGTACTTTTGTTTTTTTTGACATCACGTTGACAGATCACGAAAAAATAAATGATTGCCAATGTTGATACAGGAGTTACAAGTCATCGACAATTAAAACGGTAAGCGCGCAGACAAACATGCTCTAAATAATCTATACAGAAAAAAACTATAATCATTTCAAAACATATCGAACCGGAACTAATGTGCCGTGAAAATGTCTTTATATAAATGCTAATATAACTTATATTGAATTAGTGCTAAAAATTTATTGATCTAGTCATCCGTAGACTGTGATGACTAATAATTTTCCATTTCATATTTCGTTACGATGTACCACTGTTTCAAGTGGGACTGTAGCGTCAAAGGTTCGCCGGCTGATCGTAGGGGGTCCGCGATAAAATTTACGTAATGGCGGCACGCTTGCGACTACGACTCAATTTTTGAATTTTGACAAAGAGAAGTCCATCCACCACTATAACTAAGCCTATCACGCTGTGATTGTAATTATACGTTCAACATATTTAAATAACACTTTAGATTGAGAATTTATGTATGAGCATGTTTTTTACATTGGGACATGCAATTACGCAAGTCCCGGCGGGGTAATCCGGTGTCTGCGAGAGTCCTGTCCGACTCCGAACAGACTACCCACTAAAACCCGACGGTGTGCCAACGCTTCGTCTGGCTGGGTCACGGGAACACATCGCACACAACCGAGACCCAGCCATTTGTTGGGTATTTAGGTTAGGTAGACATTTCCTTGAGACTCAAAACTCCTTACAAAGCTGATGTCAGTATCATGTAGAATTACCTGCAATAGAGGAAACATAAATATTAATATGCATTCAATATGATGATAATATGCTGTAAAATAAAGGAAAAGTAATTCTTATGTTTAAACGTCCATTGTAATGGCTATGGTAAAGTAAAAGTGTCATTCCCAGAACTCGGTTAAGTCTGAATATTACTCGTACGTGCTACTATAGAATGAATTGGCGGAGATTATGTATATCAAGGTTGGATCTATTCGTTTGAAGTTTAATACCTCATGGTCTCCGAGAAGGCTAACGAAGTTACACAAAGTTACCACCTTGAATCAGGAGCGTGCTTACCGAAGTACAGAATCGCTCATAAACATTGCTTCCAATGGTCCTTTGTGATTTGCTACCTCCTAAGTCACGTGGCCATTTATGTTGAAAACAATTTGTAGATACTTAACATATATATGTCGCAACATATTAGTTTAACAAATCACCGTCACATTTAAGGATGTTAAATTTATGGCAGCACCACACTTATCGATTCGATACGTGTAATCGATTTTATATCCGTTATTATAATCTATTCGATTCCTTTTATTGACGTAAACATATAATGATAGTGTGCGGATCTTGATTTCTCTTCGGTGAGGTCGCTGGAGTTCATGGAGCTTATTTGGACATAAGACAGGCTTAACCATCCGTTTATCCAGTCCGGATGATTCATCTGTTACGGAAGAAGCGAACGGACATGAAGTGACGCGATATAAAATGATTTTTCGCATTGCACATCCTCTGAAAAACTGCCATAACACATAAAATCGAGTTTTGAGAAAAACGTGTTTTTAATGTTTTGTTCGTCGAGCGGGGGCACGCGTTAGCGGTCGACGAAAAACAGCCATCACCGCCATCTTTTGTGACCTACGCGCAATAAAATTGTGGCGGTTTTTACGATCGATAGAAGAATAAAAAAAGTAAATCAAACTGCATTTTTATCACAAAACGATAGGTTCTTGTCTTATGACAGTTTTTCACAGGATATGCGGCGTGATGTTTCAATTGATCGATTAATACCTATAAGAAACAGTAAACTGTGTTAAGATTCTAGTAATTTAGCATTCCCTTATCGTGTTAAATATATAAAATTTTAAAAGGTATTTTGTCTGACTGTTATCGAATAGGATATATCAGCAAAAATCTTTCCCCAAACATCTAAATCTACCTAATATGAAATAGTCGTAAAACTGGTCACTGAATAACCATCGTACTGTAGATTTTATCGCCTTACTATACCTTCACCTATATCTTAATACATTAGCGATCTTGCAGTAATGATTTAAATTATTTGCATCGAGTTCACTCAGTGTCAGTCAGCACTCAGTACGTATACCTTGAGGCTCAGAGATTTCCTTTTAAAAACTATTAGCCAATTCTCGCTGATGGTATTTAAAGGTTAAAAATCCGGCCACTCTTAGCGAGTGTTTCCTGATCTATAAACTGAGAATAATGTCTGATAAATAAAGTAATTAATTTATGTAATTGCGCTAACGTTATGAAATGTCGCTCTAAATGCTACGTCGCCTCTGGTTCTAAGCAGATATTAATGACAAGGACCGATAGAACGGTACATTAATGTCTCAGTTAACTTTGTAACGTCATTCAAAATAACTTATCTATGCAAGTTAATTGATAATAATGTTAACAAACTTGCAAAACATTCCATACACCTTCTAGTACTTCTCGGAGGAAGTGGAAGTCAATTTTATGCAAGATCATAGCGAGATTGCTTGGTTCTTAGTCAAGTGTTTTAAAAAAAGTGTGAACCGGTTTTAAAAATGGATGTAGGGTCATTAATCGGAAATGAAAAAAGGCTTTATTAAGGTTCCATATCCTTTGCTATTTCTAGGACTAATATAAAGTATCAGCACTAATTTCCAGTTATGCACTCTAAAAAGGAAACTCACCAGAAACATTTCACAAATGACATAAGCAGACACGTATTCACAATATTTTTATTAAACTTGGTAATTTTGTGTTAGCGTAGAAATTAAAAATATTAAAAGATACACAATATGAATGGGGCGAAAACATGCAACTTTGCAACAAGATTTTGTATTAGCGTTCATATAAAACTACTTTGCGTAGACGGAAAATTAAATAAAACAAGGAAAACATGTACATATATTTGTTTATTTTAATAAATATTACAAATTTATTTATATAAGCACGATTATTTTCAACGCGTAATATTCAATTGCCATATCTTCGATAACGAAACAGAAGAGACACGATAAACAACCAGTGATTTTAATACGGTTCGCATTAAAGAACCTTCCCGACCTTTTAGTGCAATTAAAGGATTACGATAATGTGAATCTGAGTGATGCGTGGCCACAAACTGGAACGATCACTAAAGGTTATATCTGACATTCGCTGGCAGCCTGACCTTTTCTTTTTATTGCGTTCAAACGCTCCTGGTCATAGGCGGCATAGATCAAACACGACAAATGGGTCTCTTAATGTACCATAAAAATATATTAACAAATACAATCTTGTTACGTAAGACTTTAAACATTTCATAAGCATATATAACAGTAGATTTTATAAGAAAAGGGTGTGACAGAAACCTGTGAAAGAAAAGACTTATTATGATTATACTATCGTGTGATGACCCTACAATTGTTTGTTCTGTCCAGTTGTGTGGGAAATATATCTATTCAAGTCATATGTGTGTGTGTGAGTGGGTATTTATTGGCCATTTCGGAAACCTTGACCGTGTGTGGTAGGGGTTCTGTTCCCAATCATTATTTTTATTACAGCTCGTTAGTAATTAACACTTTCTGGTCCTGCCTGCGATCCAGCGCCGCTGCCACGCTTCCGCCATTACACGCATTCATTAATATTGCGTTATGCCCGCAAAATATTCAATTACAGGCCCGGTATCGTGCGTTCCACAATCTATTAGTTTTCCATTAGCCGTAAAATTGGCGCTTAAACCGGCCATTATCCCGGCACCCATATCCACTCACTTATTATGATTAACGTGGCGTTTATGGTTGTTTTTAATGTGCTTCACCTGTTAATGGTGAGGTTTAAAATCGCCGAAAGATTTTCACGAGCCGCCGCATCGTGGGAGAACTACTGTTTGATGTACCATCGCGTTATTGCTGTTCGGTTAGCGCCATTAAAGTTATAAAGCAACTGATTTAAGCGCGTTTGTTTTGTATTGATAGTTACGTGATGTTTGAACAGAATTCTTATAAATCGTTTACGTAATGCGTACTCAATTAAAAGAACAATTGGAATTTGAGCAACTTGCATATGAGATTCTCCCGGAACCGTATGGCTCTTCAAGAAAGGCGTGAAAATAGTTATTCTTCAAAACCGGTAACGCATTGGCTACTCATCTGTTGTGTTGCACAAGTCCATAGGCGACAGTGACCACTACCATCAATGATCTTACTTTATCTTACACGTCAGAGGTTGCCATAATGTCTAAGTTGAGTGAAGTAAACCTTGATCAGGAAGGTGGACTACGTCTTTAAACTTTCGATTTATGAAAAAAATGGTGAAAAGCGTCGAAGATTTTAATTTTTAATCCGATTACAATTTTTTCGAAACAGTGTACATGTGAATTCTCACATGTAACTAAATTGCAAAAAATGTAGGATAATGTTTCGAAGCGAAATTTTTTATGAAGACACTCCCTTTCCTTCCTGTGAAATAAAAGTGACAAGGTGTGAATTTTCACACATTCAGATAATATCGTAACTAATTCGAATGCGTATTTTGACCTGGCATTTGATTAGTAATAAACAATAATAACGAAGGTGTCGTATTTATTATTACGCGTATAATAAAATGCTAATTTTTGTGTTTAGAATCATAAAAATATAGAAAATGATGTTGGGAAGTTTCTTGTTACATTTACTTTATTTTAGGTCTCAGGCGTAATTGTAAAAAGCATAGAGAAAAGGTATTTTAAAATTTATTTAAACTAGTTATAAGTATTTAAACGTTATTTTATACATTCATTGCGTAAGTTTAACGATAATGATGTGAAAGCAGACCAGCAATTTTCAATTGAAATAACCATAAAACTATAGTTTATTGTCACGGGATAATGTCCATAATAACACCACAACACTATTGCGCCAATAATTAATTTTTAATCGAATAATAATTGTTTTAATTACTGAAAAATAACGGTCGATTACAAGTTCGATACATAAATAACCTCGAATGCTGTAAAATCAGCATTAAAAAAAAGGCTGTGGCGGAATACATAGGCTTTCGCTTTGCAACTCATATTTGTGAAGAGGATAATAATTTCTGTTGTAGGTACAGATATGTACAAGTTTTTGGATTAATTTTAAAACGGAAATAAACATATACGATGACAAACATTCACATTTACTATGGATTGCCTGACTTATTACCGTATCTATGTAATATAGTATTCTTTAATAGCGATATGTTTTTATTTCTAAAATTAATTTTATTTTGATCATTTACATGTGAAACATACAAGGTAATAAAACCACGAATGTCGTATACACATTAGTTAGCGTTCGTCATTTAGTCCCAACGGTTCTGACCCGCGCCTACGCACCGCCAAGCCTGGCTTCTCGTGGTTCGTTCTATTCA